>VZQC01005766.1:6441459-6610199 GCA_009823505.1 Rhizomys pruinosus | reverse complement strand
AAAAATACCAACACCTGCTTTCTTTTTGGTACCATTTGATTGGAATATTTTTTTCCATTTTTTCACTTTAAGGTGGTACCTATCCTTGAAGGTAAGATGCATTTCTTGTAGACAGCATATAGATTGGTTCTGTTTCCTAATCCAATCTCCCAGTCTATGTCTTTTGATTGGGGAGTTTAGTCCATTAACATTTAAGGTTATAGCTGATAGATTTGTGTTGCTTCCTTTCACCTTATCCATTTGCATTGAATAGAACTCCACTGTATATATGTCCTGTGTGTGTTGATGGACATGTAGGCTGGGTACACATATTGGCTATTGTGAGTAGTGCAGCATAAAAGAACCCTTCAGTTTTACCTAGGAGTGATATGGCTAGATCTTACAGTAATTCTATATTCTTAGAACATCTGTACTGATTTCCAAAGTGGCTATAACAATTTGTATTATCACCAACAGTGTATAGGGGTTCCACTTTTCTTTAAAAAAATTTTTTTTAATTTTATTTATTTTTGTATGTGTATGAATGTACTCTCTGCATGTAGGTCTGTGCACCCGTGTTGTGCAATGCTGCGGAGGTCAGAAGAGGGTCTCAGATTCCCCTGGAACTGGAGTTCTCCTGGAATTGGAGTTACAGATGATTTTTAGCCGCCATGTGGGTGCTGGGGATCCAACCCGGGTCCTCTGCAAGACCAGTCGGTGCTTTTAACCACTAGGCTATCTCTCCAGCCCTAGGTTCCACTTTTCTTCCAACTTTACCAGCATGTATTGTTTTTCTTGATGATAACCATTCTGGCTGGAATGAGATGGATCTGAATACTTCTTGTGTTGAAAGCTTTTCAATTGTTCTTTGATTCTTTGTCTTTCTTCCTTTGCAGACTGTTCAGTTCCACAGTCTGTCTGTTGATTGGATGATTTGGGATGATTTGTTGTTTGGATAATTTCTCTCTCTGAGGACTGCCTCCAACCTTTTTTTTTAGTAACTGACTTGGGAGCCTTTTTGGTATTTAATTTTTGGAGTTCTTTATGGTTTCTAGCTAATAATCCATGGTCCCATGTGTAGTTGACAAAGATTTTCTCTCATTCTGTAGATTCTCTCACTGTTCTTACAGCCTTTTTTTTTTTGAGTATGAAAATGGTTGGCAAAATAACTCTCAGCTCGGGGCATATTGGCACACGCCTTTAATCCCAGCACTTGGGAGGCAGAGGCAGAGGCAGGCAGATCTCTGTGATTTCAAGGCCAGCCTGGACTACAGAGCAAGCTTCAGGCCAGCTGGAACTAAAGGGAGACCCTGTCTCAAAAATACAAAAATAAATAAAATAAATAAATAAATAAATAAAATAACTCTCAGCATAAGGAAGTTAAATGTGGCAAGACTTTTATTGGGGAATATCTATTTGTAATAGTAATGCTGCTCATTATGTGGACTTTGGGGATAAGGCATTAGAAACCACTTTTACTATGCTGTGCTTTTTTGCAAATTTAATCATGAATAAGGGAAGAGAAATCTGCCTGATACAGAATTGAATTCCAGTCAGTACAGCAGCGGTGATGGGGATCATCTGTTGCTTTGCAGCACCAGTGGGAGCACTGCAGGGCATTCTGGGTATCTCTGGTGCCAGCATTTATTTAGATACTTTATCCTAACATAAGAAAACTCTGTTAAGAAACCATCTGTTCCTCTGGAGTTTTAAAATTATTTTTATTAGCATGTATTAGTTACCAATAATACTAGGTTTTGTTATCTTTTGTTATCTTCATGCATGCATATAATTCATTTTGAACATATTCATCCCATTGCCCTTTCTGTGTACCTTCCATTCTCACCAGTACCTTTCTTCCCAAATAGTCTTCCTTCTATTTCAATGCTGTTTGCGTATGCATGCGTTCATGCCTGAGTGCACACCTGTGTGTGTGTGTGTGTGTGTGTGTGTGTGTAACTGTAACCTACTGAGTTTCTTATAGAAACACAAGTGAGGGGCTATTTATAGTTCCCTGGACAACTTAGCAGTGACTACACCACTGAAGAAATCTCTTCTGAACTCCAGCAACCATTAACTGATGCTCAGGGAGGGGAGAAGCCTCATAAGTCTTTCCCCTCCATAACAGGATGTCAACAGGTCCAGTCTCATACAGATCTTACATAAGTAACCATAGCTGCCATGAGTTCAGGGGCGCAGTGACCATGCCTAGAAGATAGCATTCTACAACACTAGACCGGGCCCACCCTTAGGCCCATCAGTTATTTCCACTCCCTCTTATGCAGTATTTCTGACCCTTGGAGGGCATGAATACAGATGTCCCACTTATAGCTGAACCCTCAGCAGTCAGTTGCTCTCAAGACCATTGGTCCTCAGTTTTTTTCAGCAAAATGAGAATACCATCTCCATTACCAGAATGTCTGACTCATAAATAAGGCATCTTTTTTTTTTTTTTTACGTTTTGTCTTTTTACTAAGATCTCAAGTTTTTATACCTGAAGTACAATTTCTCAGGTCTTACTAATTATTTATTTCTGGTTATACTTTCCTTTTGGATGTTTAAGGCCACACAGCCCAGATTACCGAGGTTTTTGTTTTCTCAGGGTCAGTTGAAGATCTGGTCCTCAGGGGCCACTCGGGTTTTGGGCAGGGGAGGGGAGGGAGCCCCTGGCTACTTTTGGCTTTCCATTTACCAGTTCCATCCACTCGAGAACAAAGTCAGGTCTTCCTAGACCAGGCTTCCGTTTTTGAAGCATGAGCAGACTTTCTTCTTTATAGACTGGACACTGGCTGAAGTCCCACTAGGGGATCTCCAAGACCTCCCTGCACAGGAAGATTGGTGACTCACATTGTCAGGACATTTCAAGAGATGCCCCCAGGCATAGTCCCCTGGGACTTAGTTAAAGCATCTTCTTAAAGACTTGTTGAGTATTACCATGCGTCAAGTGCTGAGGTAGACATTATGTGTCCAGTGATGAGGAAGATCCTGCTCCTGATTTCAAGGTTGTGAATAACAGAGTAGAATGATCTCCACTTATCTGAGTGTATCACAGATGCTTTGTGTTATGTGCTGTGCTTTTCTCAAAACCCTGGGAAACAGATGCAAGTCTTACCTTTCACAGTAGCAAAAGCAAAGGAGAATCAAAGTAATGTGCTCAAAGTCAGTGTCACACCCAGGATTTAACCTAGCACTCTGTAGCTTTAAAAGTACCATGTTTGTTTCCTATGAAAACAGTTTTTGTCATTTTGAGACAGGGTGTCCCTGTAGCCCCAGATGGCCTGGAACTTACTATGGAGATCCAGAATGGCCTCCATCTCATAGAAATCCGCCTTACTCTCCCTCTCAAATGCTGGGATTAAAGGCATGCATCACCATGCCCAGCAACCTGTGAAAACATTTTGTAGCTAAATACTAACTGTAAATAATACTATGTATAAAAATTAGTTACTGAGCCGGGCGTGGTGGCGCACGCCTTTAATCCTGGCACTTGGGAGGCAGAGGCAGGTGAATCTTTGTGAGTTCAAGGCCAGCCTGGTCTACAGAGTGAGTTCCAGGACAGCTGAGGCTACAAGGAGACCCTGTCTCAAAAAAACCAAAAATAAAAATTAGTTACTAATATTTCTATTATCAGTGATACAGAAAACTATCACTGATTAGTTACTATATTAGAATAATAGTTACTCTAAGTACATAAACCATTCAGATTTTTCATTGTTTTATTTTTTGCAAACTGTTTAATTGCTAGTACCAAATCCCCCAATTGAAAGAAAAGCTGAGCAATGTTATTGTTATATTTCTTTCTATCTGAAAGCAACTGTGATGTTATAATGTGAATATCTTAACGAGCCCTAGAATTAACTTACCACTTACTTTCAGACATGGTAATTAATGTATATGGGTGGAAGGTATATATTCATATTTAAGAGTAATATAAAATTAAAAGAAAAAATGTGAACCTCTAAATATTAAAAAAGTGACTTCTGGATGCTGAACCTTTGTCAGATGGGTCACTGGTGAAGAGTTCCACTCTAAACTTGTTTTGGAATTAACCTAGAGTCTATTTTCAATTTGTAATTTTGGTATATGTATGGTGTGTGTGTGTGTGTGTGTGTGTGTGTGTGTGTATGCATATTTTGGAGTAATACAAAAATAAAAGGAACAACAACGACAAAAAAGACTTGTTCAAAGAACTGATCAAAACTGTAAACTTCTCTATCAAAAAAGTTTAAAAAGACTGAGAAAAAGATGCAAGATGGGACTTAACATGTATGGCAGAATGCATGAATTCTGGTGAGGGGGGCATGGATGGGGGAATGGGTCTAAATTTGATTAAGAAATAGATGAAATATACAAAAGCTCAATAAAAATTAAAATAAAACTCAAATGCAAATAAATACAAAAAGATTCTTTAATTTAATTTTCATGTATTTCATACATAAAAATCTTATCAACCCTAACCCATTACCCCTTCTCCATTGACACCTTCCCACAGCCCCTTCCACTGCAATTTGTACATTCTTTCATTTGTGTTAAGGCCTACTGTGCCAAATCAGTGTCCCCCACTGTTCCTCAGTGCATGTTCATCCACTGAGCTCTAGTAAGCCTATCCTGAGAAGCCATTCAGATTCTGTTTAAAAATGTTGGTTCAGTCACTAGTTCCAATTCTGTTGTGGTCAATAGGATATATGCTGTGTTCACATGATGACATGAAGCCACTGCAAGGTGCAAGGTGCTGAGGTTAGTTTTATAGTGCTATACAGCGAATTCTCACAGACTCTTTAAAGTTCAAGCAATTTTCCATTTGGATGGAGGGCTTTCCCCCACTATGGTACAAGGCCTCTTACATGAGTTAATTCCTGGGTTTGGGTTGATTCTGTCAATTGGCTCAGATGATGCTAAATTAGTCTTAGAGACCAGTAAAAAATGGCCTAGCCTCCTGCCTCTGGTCCTTTCCTCCAGGTTAGATGTATTCCTCATAAGATGGGTTTCATCCCTTATAAGACTGTGCCTCTCTCTAATGCTAGTTCTAAGGGACCCTGAAAGTTATTGATAGTCTTTCATAAGTCTCTAGTGTCTCAAACATGTCTAGGCCATAGTCCACTCTTCCTGGTTCCCTCCTCTACACCCTGTCACCCATTCTGTCCTGAAAATCTGATATATATCAAAAAAGTTCTGAAAGGAGAAAGACCAACAGTTCCCATTTCTATTGCCAGTTTGATTGCAATTCATAGCAGACCACCTTGCTTACAGACCTTGTAGATTCTGTCATCCTTCTCCTCATGGGTCCAGTGATTGGGCTTTGCCTAATTAACTGGTTATTAAACCTGATCAAACAATGGATAACCTCTGTCAAATTAGTGTACCTGAGAGCCCAGTATAACTCCCTGTCACCTGAGGATATTGAGTCAACACTTTAACTCTGCCCTAAGACCAGGGGGATGAAATGCAGAGCTGACTCCATTTTGTTCTAGCGACCTTTGCTTTACGCTGTGTTTCTGCCTAGCTGATCCCCAACCCCTGCTCTAACTGCAACCAACCAGCCAGATCTGGTCCCATGAAAGCTGCACCTGTAGATTCAGGGGTTGCATTCTCTCTACAATACTGAGAAATTTCCAGCTAACCAGTAGTACATCTAGGTAGCACGTCCTCTCACCCAGCTACATCTCTGTGCAGCCCATTTCCTCTGCAATTCTGAGAAACTGATTTTTTTCCTTACTGAAACTTTTTGTTAACTGACCTGCCCCCCGGTCTGATCTGACTGTGGGGATCTAATGTAGCCCTGCCATGATATAATTGTAGTTTTAGGCTTTATAAATCCCACTCTGCGTCCCACTCTGCCTCCCCTTGGGGTTGAGAGTTCTTTTGGCCATTAGTCCCTGTGAATTCTGGCTAACAAAGGACTCCTGATTCAGCCATCACTATGTGCTGTTCCTCTGTGCCTCTCACATTACAGTAACAATTATTGGAAATCCACCATATTCAGTCTTACATGCAGAGAGGGAATTACATGGGCAAGTATGTCAGGGATTTGAGGGATCACCGTAGAATTCTGAGTTTGGTTAAATGACTAGAGACCAGATTAGTCATGTGAACACATCAGTAAATCATCATAATCCTGAAGCATCAAGTAAAAACATGATTTGAACTTTAAATTTTATTGTGCTCTTTTGTGGAGCTGTTGTTTGCTATATTGTAGGGTTTGCATATCTGGGTGGTCCCTTCACCTTTTCGGGTTGGTCTATTTTTCTAGTGAAAATAGAGAAGTGGCATCCTAGGTGTTAACTGCACTTAGGCTGGAAATGGAAATTAAATACCCACAGACCACACCCTCTTAATATAATTTCTTTGCTTTTCCAGTAGTGAGAGGTTCATTTTCCTGGCTATCACTCTTCCTAATGAGAAATTGGCTCTTGGGGGAGTATAGGGACAGCTGTCAGCTGTAGCTTGGGTGGAATAACAGTGAATGCACTTGGAGAGACTTTTAGGATCCTGAGAGAAGATGGAAAGACATCTGACACTGTTCTTAGATTGTTTTATGCTTAATTAATTTTCTTAGTGCCATAGAAAGTCAGAGCTGAAAGGGATCTTAGACAAGTATCTTGTCTCTTGCTCCTCCTGGGGAAGAAATGTTAATGGCATCTGACAGTTCTTCCATAGCAAATCAATAGCTTAATGGATATCTTAAGTGCATTTATGTCAAACATTGGGGCTTTCTTGTAGCATTTTTTTTTAATCTTCAAGGTAGGATCTAGCTATATGGTTCAGGTTAGCCTTGAACTCAGTAGAACTCAAAATCCTCCTGCTCGGCCTCTTGAATGTTGAGATTGTAGAAGTTTACCACAGTTCCTAGCTCACTTGATACTTTAAAAAAATTTTTTTTCAATTCTTAAATCAGCTCAATTATTATTATTTTTTTACTTTTAACTTCCCAGACTGTGATTTTTATCTTTAGAAATTCAGTTAGGATATTAACATTTTCTGTTGGCCACAGGTGAAGGTACACTGGGGCTGTAAAAGAGCAACAGAAAAATGATGGAAAACCTCTTAGTGCCTAGGAATGGGAAAGGTCCAACATTAAGATCTGGGTTCCCAGGACCATGTGTGGAGTCAAGACCACAGCTAGGCATCATCTTGATGGTGAGAAGTCCATTCTTGAGAAACAGTCTGCCCAAAACTAGAAGTTACAAATGACAGAAATCTTCCCTGTCCCCAGCATAAGTCCAATACCGTGGGAAAGCCACTGTGATGCACGACCTGGGGGTTGTAGGGAATGCAGCCACGCAGAGAAGGCTGAGACTGCTGCCTTCCCACATCCAATCTGCTCTACCATCACCTGCCACAGGAGGAATGTGGAGCTGTGGCTCATGGTTGGCGACCACAGCTCCAGCTCGTGGGTGGGGACCACAGCTCCAGCCCAAGGGAGGGGACCACAGCTCCAGTTCACAGGAGGGAACCACAGCTCCAGGTTCACAGGAAGGGACCACAGCTCCAGGTTTACAGGAGGGGACCACAGCTCCAGGTTCACAGGAGAGGACCACAGCTCCAGGTTCACAGGAGGGGACTACAGCTCCAGGATCACAGGAGGGGACCACAGCTCCAGGTTCACAGGAGGGGACTACACCTCACAGGAGAGGACCACAGCTCCAGGATCACAGGAGAGGACCACAGCTCTAACTCACAGGAGGAGACCACAGCTCCAGCTCACAGGAGGGGACCACAGCTCCAGGTTCACAGGAGAGGACCACAGCTCTAACTCACAGGAGGGGGCCATAGCTCCAGCTCACAGGAGGGGACCACAGCTCCAGGTTCACAGGAGAGGACCACAGCTCCAGGTTCACAGGAGGGGACCACAGCTCCAGGTTCACAGGAGGGGACCACAGCTCCAGGTTCACAGGAGGGGACCACAGCTCCAGGTTCACAGGAGGGGACCACAGCTCCAGCTCACAGGAGGGGACCACAGCTCCAGGTTCACAGGAGGGGACCACAGCTCCAGCTCACAGGAAGGGACCACAGCTCCAGGTTCACAGGAGGGGACCACAGCTCCAGTTCACAGGAGGGGACCACAGCTCCAGCTCACAGGAGGAGCTGAATTCATGTTTGCTGTCCAGCTCAGTGATTCTCAGTTTTCCCACCATGACAAAGTGAAGAGAAGAACGATAACACGTTCACGTCAGTGTCACTCCAGCAGATAACTGCAGCAGTGATTTTAAACAGAAACCTGGGCATCCCCTGTGTCCCCCATACTTACCACCAGGGAACTTGTGCACATCTTGGTGTGGTAATGACACTGGAGAGTATGTGAAACTTGAGTAAAGCCCTGGGGGATTCTGATAAGTTCCCAGTAACAGTCTCTCATACCCTGCAATTTTTCACTCACTGGGAGGACTGTGGCTTTATTCTTATGTGGGGCTGAAGTCCTGTTCATTCAGCCACTGCCGATGCTGTCAGGACCCACCCCCTTATTGTCATCTTCCTTTGGGCCAATTCTCTATTACAACTTTAACAGGGACAGTAAAACGGAGCTGAGATGATTCGTGCTTCTTGTCACAGCCTTCTGGCAAGCTTCATTGAGGCCATGAGTTTCAGACAGGTCCCCCTTGTCTGTGATCCATTTTCCACAACTGCCAAAAAATTAAGTATGGGCTAGCAAAATGATTCAGTGGATCAAGGTACTCAGTACCAAGACTGGTACTTGAGTTCACTTTCCAGGTCCCACATGGTGAAAGAAGAGAACCAAGGTGGTAAAGTTGTCCTTTGACCTCCACAAAATGCACTGTGACATGATAGTACCCACACACAAATAAATAAATGTAATAAAAAATAAAAAGATTTTAAGCAAATCGAGAACTTTTTCTTCCTTCTTTGGAGCCTTCTGATCTCCTGCCATTGCTTTTGTAATTAAATACATACTCCTTTAACATGCTAAGATCCAGCATGATCTTGCCCTTGCAAACCCTTCCCATCTGATCTGTGTCACTAGATACCAGCCCCAGTAGGCATCATTTGGTTCCTTGAGCTGCTGTTGTTTGGCATTGCCTCTTTCTTTTCTTTTATGTGACAGTCTTCTTCTCACCCAATGCTCAGTCCATTTCATCCCCAGAGGCCTTTCCTGAACCACTGTCCTCAGGAGTCTCTTCTTTACCTCTGCCCTATCCTAAGGTCAGGGGTCCCCCTACAGTGTTACTGCTAGTCTGCTGCTGCTTAGAGGAAAAAACTGTCTAAGGTGAGCTTTCAGTGAATGCTGGTGGGTTAAGGAAAAAATGAATGATTGTCCACTGTTGAAAATCCTCTCTTCTCTTCTCTTCTCTTCTCTTCTCTTCTCTTCTCTTCTCTTCTCTTCTCTTCTCTTCTCTTCTCTTCTCTTCTCTTCTCTTCTCTTCTCTCTCTTCTCTTTCCTTCTCTTCTCTTCTCTTCTCTTCTCTTTCTTCTCTTTTCTCTCTCTCTCTCTCTCTCTCTCTCTCTCTCTCTCTCTCTCTCTCTCTCTCTCTCGGTTCCTGTTAGTATATACTGATTGCCTTTGGTTTAGAGGAATAGGTCAATGAAGGGGTATTTCTTTGTCAATTCATATTGAACACCAGATCACATAATGCTGGTATTTGAATTAAAAGCCAGCAAGATTTCTGTCCAATCAAATGTGGGAAGTGAGAGAAACTGGAGTCAAGTGGAACTTCACAAAGTTTTTTACCCTGAGCAACTGGAGACATGTACATTTTCTTTGGCATAGAATGATTGATACTCATTTATACAGTTGAAAATTACGGTATTGGTTTAGAGTATCTAAAAACATTTCTCAGGCTATCTGTAACCACCAAGCATCAAAAAATTATATTCTATTCATTCACTAATTAGGAATATTATCTTCAACAACAAATGTATCAAGTCTCTACTGTTGGGAAGGACAAAATACTAGATTCTGAAAAGCTAATGTTAAACTAATGTCTCCAAGATAGAATTTACAGTATTATATCCTGGCGGTTTATGTAGGCATTCTTACACATATTTAATATATAAGCTTAGTGTAAGAAATACAGGACTGCTATTATGAATGAAAGCCCATGAACTTGCACGTTGATACCAAGGGCAGAGCCTAGAAGATTTGAATGCATTGTGTTGGTTTCAGAGGAATACCAGTGCTTGCTTGGAACAGAAGAGAAAGGGCCCTTCAGCCTGCACACACCCATGTCAGGCAGACTTTGAAATACTTTCAGTGCATTTAATTGGCTTTATTGTCAGAAAAAAATCATAATCTTATGGAATTATTAGATTCAATTAAGCTTAATATTTTAAAATTTCTCAACAACTCCATATATGTAGGATGTTTGTATATCTTTTCACTGTATAACATGTAACATACTTAAGCAGTTTCCCTAATAACTCAAGCCCCTCGTTTTTACATAAAGCTATCCTTTAGAAGTCTAATGGTTTGTGAGATAAGTCTTCTATACCAGTATATGTTTGAGAAAAGGCCAGAGGCATCTGTGTTGATCTTAGTCACAGTAAGGGGAAGGGGCTAGGAGCCCAGAGAGTTTTTGGACCCGAGTCAGGCTTTATAGGAGTACTTACTGTTCCTGGAAGGTAATTTTGACACTTTATACACACAGGTATGCAACATACAAACACAATGCTAATTGTATTCACAGTTTTTGAGCACATGGAGAGTGCCAACCTTTGCCTTAGGCCTTTTGCATATATTATCTTTGTTAGTAGTCACAACAGTCTTTCAAGGGATATAGTCTATGTATTCCTGTGCAGCAGCTGAGCACAGTGAAGAGTAGAGGTGTTCACACATTGTCTACAGCCACCGATTTGGAGTCATTCTCGGCTTTCATGCCACAGCATTGCCAGAGCCTGTTCTCAGCAGCAGTGCTGCTCTTCCACAGAGACTGGTGAGGAGACGTGTGGTGAGGGACACCCAAGTTATCAGAGCTTCCTAGATAGAACTTGTTCTGTAGGATTAGGGAAATGAAGCACAGGGTAAACTGCTTGCTATGAAAGCATGGGGACCCGAGTTCAGATTCCCAGGACCTACATTAAAACCCAGGCACAGTGGTATGTGTCTATAACCCAAGCTCCAGTAGATCCTGGTTGCTCCCTGGCACAGCCTTGCCTAATCACCAAGCTTTGGTTCAGGGAGAGATTCTGTCTTAAAAAATAAGGTGGATAGTAATTCAGGGAGACAGCAGACATTAACTCCTGGTCTCCACATTCGTGTGCATACATATACATGCTACTCACACCCAAAAGAAGAAATTATTATGAGTAAGTTATGCATGTAATTTGTTTTGTGTACCTATGTGTATAAACCATGGCCCTGGCTTTTAATTATTTCTGTCTTTCTCCAGCATAATAAAGGATATATTTGAGACTGTTAGCAGTGTTTAAAGTGAGTACTGTTACAACTAACTATGACTTTTGTTTTCTTTCTCCCCAGCTTCGTGGTTTTCTCCCAATGAGAAGATTCTCATTGTCATTTTCCCAATTTTGGCCATTCTTCTGTTCTGGGGAAAGTTTGGTATTTTAAGTAAGTATTTCTCATTTATGTTTCAGTAATTCAGTGATTATTTGTAGTGCATTACCAGTGAAATAGTCTGTGTAACGAACTTGTACTGAGAAATAAAACATGCAGATTGAATATTAATAGACTCTCTACAGCACGTATTTCCCCCTATTTTGCTACAGCCCATATTTAAGTTTAAGAGGGTATTCTGTGGTGGCAATGGTGGTAATGTTTTTAGATCTGTTTAAGAGTGATGAGTAGTAATATTAGTAACAATGTCACCTTAAGCTCCTGTGGCATTATTTACAAATGTCATTTGACTTAGTAAACGGATCACAAGCTACATTAGTGCAAAGAAAAATCCTTTTGGAGCCCTGGGATACCCCTCTTCATTTTCCCAGTTTGGACTGGTCTGCAGACGAAGCCTCATTTGTACTAGGCCTTGTCCTCCATGTTCATTCAGCTCCATAGCCCTGAGGTAGTCACACAGGAACTGTGTTCTGTGATTTTACTTTGGCCTGACAGCTAGGAAGCCAACTTCTGAGGGTCAGTATTAATGCTGTATCCAATTTGCCATCAACAGTAGAGAATTGTCATTACAGGGTAATAAGTTATATGCATTCTAGTTAAGATTTATACTCAACAGTATTTCCAGACCAGCTTATAGCCATGCCACCCTCATGCCCCATCTCGCTAGTATTTCTATACCAATTTGCTAAAAGAAATTGACTAAATGAATGAGGTTCTGAGATGACATACTTAAACTCTCAAACTTTTCAAATACAAGATCTATTCCTATTTACCCTGCAAGTACCCTGAAGTAGTCAACAAAGACCAATAAACACCTATACTGGTAAGGTGTAAATCCTGCTGATTTAATTTGTTCTGCAGCCTTTAGAAAACTAGTAAATTATTGGAGAGGACAGGCTATTGTATATTTCATGGACTTTCCTTCCCTCAGAATTTGAAGCTGTTATGTGTCCTCAGTGATACATAAAAACAGAAATGAACTGACTAGGGTAGATTCAAGGGCTTTGCCCAGTGCATAGCACTCTGGATATGCTTAGCAGTTTCAGAAATGTTCTCAAGTTCTGTGTCAATGAAAGGAGAAACAAGAGCTGACAGTGCAGGTGTCAAGGCATTTCATACCTCTTACTTTCAAGACAGTGTAGACTCTCTTGGAAGTTATCTTAAAGTTTCTGCAAGCCTTTTGTTTTACGGAAAAGAATGGTACTGCCTCAGGCCCTCCTTCATAATGGCAGATGTTAGAGAAAGCTTTTAGCCATATTGGCAGACCCAGCCTTTCAGGGCTGAGTCATATGATCAGGCAGTGAACAGCCATTTTTACCAGAATGATTTCACGTCAGTGTTGTTGAATTTAGATTTCTGGTTATTACATTGTCAGCAGCAGCATTATCTTCAGTGGAATGAACCAGAAATAAATCTGTTTATAATCAGCCATCTTTATCCAAAATAAGTTTAATGATTTTTTTTTCTGATTATAGAATATATTATATAAGAATTTGTCAGGGAAAAAAAAAAAATCACCTGTCAGCCCCAAATCTAGAAGTAAACTGTTGGTGTAGTCTAGAGACTTTTCAGCTTTTTTCTCTCTCTATTTGTTTTTGATATTTTTTTTTCTTTTGAAAAAGGAAACTGTAAGCGGGCTCATAGGGTGTGGCTGTGGCTGTCTGTGCTCATCTGCAGTGGCTGGGCCATAATTTGCTTAACATTCATCCTAGTGGGTATTAACGCTGTTTCCAAATTTTGATACTATGAAATTACCTCTAATAAGTGTATGAGCCTAGAGATGACTGCAATAGTTTAAGCCTCTGGTTACATTCTGCCAACACGAGTTCTGGGTCCACCCTGTCAATTAACTGCTACTGCAGATGAGAATACCCATATTCCCTGCAGGGTCCTGCAGTATCACAACTGGAAAAAACCCTGACTAATTTGACATGTGGAAATGGTTTACATCTTCAAATTTGTCTTAATGAAGTTGAATGTTCTTTTTATGTTTTGTCTGCTGATTATATTTTAAAGAACGTGCTTGTGAACCTAAAGAACTATTTATTCGAAATAGTTTTCATTTGTCTCATCTTAAATAAGTAAACATGAGTGGGAAGTAGGAGAGGAGGAAGGAGGGGTGTGTGGGAAATGAACCTCTACTCCTATCTCACTGCCTGGCTTCACATTTAAAGGTGTCGATTAGTAATTACGGCAGTTAAATATTTATGGAGCTCTTCTCTGAGGGGCAGTCAGTCACTCACTGTGTCAAGTACTCTACACCAAAACAATTTATTCTCCACAGAGACTCTGTGGATGTAGGTACTGCTGTTGTTCCTCTTTTGAAGATAAGAGACATTGCAGTTTGTCCACAGTCACCCAAATGTTTCCTGTTAATCTTGGATTTGGACAGTGCTGTTTACCACACTAGAGTGTCTCCTTGTCTTGAATTTCTTTGCTTGATGGGTAAGCATGTCTCTAGTTTACCACTCTGAGTTGATGAAACTATTAGCAGTAAAACCGACTGTTGGTTTCCTGGGTTGATTTCTTCTACCAGTGTCCACTGACAGGGTACGTGCTGGCTGCTGGACACTGAGCTAGATGTCAGAGGTGTGGAACTGAGTGCCCACGCCCGTCGGCTCTGTTGCACATGTCTGTCAGTGTAGCTGAGACATGGTGTGCCTGCCTGTCTGGCACTTGACCTGAATGTTTTTCTTGTTTTTTACTTTTCTGGTTCTTTCATTAGAGGCTTTGCGCCCCCAGCTGGAGCATCTCACCTATGAAGCTACACATGGCTTAGCACCCAGTGTGCTCAGTGCCCTTATGGTATTAATAGTAATACAGATCTGTGACTTTTTCTTTCTAGATCTCTAGTTCTTTTTAACTTTCCTGACCCCCATTTCTGGTGTGGGCTTGATTGACCATAGGACATTTCTCTCAGTGGTTTCTCCAGCTCTGCATGCCAGCCTTTTATGGTTCCAGAAGAAACCTAAACCTTTGCAAAACTATCAGTAAAGACAATTTGTTTACAAGAAGCTGTATCTTGAAACACAGCTCAGAACATCTTTGACTGTGCAGTGAAAGAAGCCGGGGGGACTTACCCACTCCAGCAGCCTCATCAGGATGTTGTGAGCCTCTGCCCATGTCTTTGAGACAAAGATCTCCCAAGTGGAACTGTTCCTAAGTACTTTTATCTTTGGTATGAACTTACTAAGTTTGAAAAAGAATCTCTATGCCTGGCAAATAGCTCAGAGATTACTAGGATCAAATACTGAGCCTTTACCTATTGGCAAAGTATTGCTTTTTTAACACTGTGTCCTGAAAATTCTATCAGCTCAGAGTCTATCTGCTATAGGCAAGCTTCTGGCTGAGTACAGAGTTCATCGTCTTCATTGTAATAGCGTCATATGTTCTTTCCAACATTTAAATGGTTGATAAGTGACTTCAAGTGCTGCCCACCTGGTCTTCTAGTTCCTGCTGGCTTAAGGCCCTGCCCTATGTAAAGAACTGGTTTCATTCTGGAGTTCTTTGGCATAGGCTTATCTGTTCTTTGTTTTCCTTTTAGTTAATCTTTGTCCCACACAGGGGATTTTTTCCTTTATATACTGTATGACCATAAACCTGACCATGGAAGACAAAACAATCTTAATAACAGTGGGAAAATTACTATCACGCAGTAGCCTTCAAAATATTTTGCTCAAACAAGCTGGGCCAGGTGGTGCATTCCTGTAATCCTAAATTTGAAAATATCAAAACTCTCTTATTATTGGCAATAACTGCATTAGAAAATGAAAATAATAGCAAAGTTAGCAGCATAATAAATGAAAACATTTAAAATGTCTATACTTAAAATGTCTTATTAAGCATGGTTTGAATGATGCTTTTGCTTTTGTTGAAAAACTCGGGACACAGCAAGCGTTGTTCTGTGCATCGTCCATCTCCTTTCTTGGCTTGCAACATTTCATCCTGGCACTTTCAATTTCATGAAACATCTCAGAGTTCTGTGACATATTTTTGTTGTTACTGTTTGATTTTGGGTTTTGTTTTCTGTGCCAGAGTCATATCCCCTGAGCCATCTTCAGTTTTGTGAATGGTCTTTACTTCCTCTTTCTTGCTAGTGATTTCACCTTCTCTGAACTTCTGGGCTGTATCTTGAGGGGCTCCTAGGTGGTGGTGGCCTCAAAGGCACCCCCACAATACTTCTGTTACTGTGGGGTCTGTTTGAATTTCATATCTTAGCTCTTTCACCTTTCTTGCCCAGTTTCCTTTTTTTGATAATGTAATAATAAACTTCCCACATTATCACTGAGAGACAAGGAGACAAGCATGCAAGTGGATGTCATTGCATGAACCGAATACTAGACATGCAGTGACTGCTCACTAGCAGGTTTGAGAAGTCATCAGGTGACTGATCACTGATCATGAGGCACACCTGCTATTTTTATAGCATGATTCATGCACTGAACAGTTAGCATGAAGCTTTCTTCATGTACCTGTCTACCTGTACATTTGTAATGAAAATCGGAGCTGTATTTGGACTTGGCTATGTAATTAAACCATGGAATCCATGCACATCAGAACGGTGTAATACAAGAACTTATGTAATTTATCTCCCCATATTCCAGACACATCTTTCATCATTATCCCACAAGGATTTGGGTTCCTGCTCAGTGGTATTTGGGTAAATGTTCCTCTGGAAACCAGTCTTAGGAAATTTGAAGAAAAAAGCCTTTTATCACAAAAGCCTTGGGATCTCACTAAGTCCTTGAGGCCTTGCTTCCAAGCATATTTAAAAGACATGATGGAACAGGAACCTTTTCATTAAATAGGGAAAATCATCCCAAACAAATGAGGACATACACTGTTACACTAGAGATTTCTATTCAAGGAGACAAGACATCATTCCAGGACATAGTATAAAAACTCATTCTGTGACCTGGACGGTGGCCCCTAATAATTGGTTGTACATTTAATGTGAATTCTATTCACTAGCTTTGAACTTGGCATGTTGTAGTGATCATATCATGTAGTTATTCACTGACAGTATTGTAGGAAGAGCTGAACAAAACTATATAGGCTCACCATTTCTCCCCTTTATAGAAACATAGTTGCTAGCTCCTCATCCTTTTTAAGATCTAGACAACTTGCTCTTGAATATATTCAAAATTCTGAAACCTTCCCTTGGACCAGAGTATTTGTAGCCAGGAAATATGTTGTGTTCAAATACTTGCCATCAAAAGTTAGATTTATTTTGGGGCTAGAGAGATGGTTCAGTGGTTAAGAGCACTGACTGCTCTTGCAGAGGACTTGGGTTCGAGTCCCAGCACCCACATGGCGGCTAAGAACCATCTTTAACTCCAGTTCCAGGGGAATCTGACATCCTCTTCTAACCTCTGCAGCACTGCACTTGACATGAGTGCACCTACTTACATGCAGGCAGTACACTCATACACATAAAATAATTTTTAAAAATTTAATTTATTTTTAAAAGTTAGATTTATTTTTTCTAGGTCTTATGAACAGTGAATATGATTTTTAGAAGTATTCATTTTGATAAAATGATTTCATCAGGAAAGTTAGGTGACATATGGAATTTATTAAGGTTACTTTGTTCACCTTTTCACAAGTAAATACTTTATACATAGCAGTTCATCTTTCTCCAGCACTAGTTCCACAAAGCCTTCATCTGTATATTAAAAAATGAAATTGCACTTTGCTTTTAAAAGTTATCATATGTACTTTATCAACTTATATTGAAAATAATATTGGTTTATAGCTCAATAGACATCAAAGGATTCTAAATTACTTTGTTGAGTTACCAGAAAATAGCAATATAATAATTCAATCAGTGGGGTTTTTTCCTCCCTTTTTGATTTACTCTTAATCTGATATCAATTTTATCTTGCTGGCATGCCTTCTGTGTCTGCTCACTAATAACATGACTAGGGACTGTCTGAATGTCATGTCTTTTGAGCAAGCATTGGATTTTGCTAGATAGACTACAGTCTATCTGGGCTTTAAAAGTGTGCTGTATCTCATCTTTAGAATATCATTAAAAACTTAATATAATAGATTGGATTTTTATCCCCAAATTGGCTTGGTAATTTTAACTAGATTTCATCACCACAATCTGTGTGGTGTGCTATGTCAGTCACAAAGAAACCAGAGAAACCTTGTCTGTTCATAACATTAGCCCTTCCTTCAGGGGGCTGGAAGAACATGCTGTTGGCATTGGATGGAAAAATTTAGTACACAGAGGACAAAGAATCAATTTTTGCTGAATAATCTACTTGCTCCTTGATTGCCACTAATAAAATGGTCTGTCATGGTGTATGTATGCAGTAAAAATTTGTAAAGCAAGTGAATGAACTAGGCTAACACTCTTTTCTAAGATGTAACTAGATGGGTTTAATTGTTTTAAATACATAAATTTTAAAATAGAAGAAAAAATTAGAATTTCTAAAATGATGATTAAAACATGCATGTTGTTCCAGGCAAAGTAGTATAGTCCCATAATCCCAGCACTTGAGAAGCCAAGGCAAGAGGAATGCATATTCAAGGCCAGCCTGGGCCTCGTTTTGAGACCACATCACAAAACAAAACCCATGTCATGGTTCCCTCTAATATTTTATATAACTGTAACAGGTAGCGGTAAGGTTAGAAATGTTTTTGTCAAAAATGTAAATCCTAGGGGCTGGCAAGATGGCTCGGTAGTTAAGAGCCCTTGGAGAGGACCCAGGTTTAGTTCTTACCACCTACAGGTCAGCTCACAACTGTCCTTAACTGCAGTTCCAGGGGATCGGATACCATCTTCTGACCTCCAAACATATATGGTGCGCTTACATACATGTATACAAAAAACATTCAAATAAATAATCTTTAAATTTTAAATACCATTATCTCTTATGTATTTTAAATATTGACTTCTGCAGTTTTAGCTCAGATGATGTTTTTGAGGTTTTATGCATTTCATACAAAATTTCGTAATCAAATCGAGACCCGTTCCCCTTCCCTTGCTCCTCACCCGACCAGAGCTCATGCACTCTGCTATATGTGTCTTTCATCTTTTTCTCGATCTTTTTTGAATTTTGGGGTGCAGAAGTTTACCATTTGGGGCAGAAGTTTACTGTTTCAGTCAGCTTTTTGACCCAGTCTTTTTGTTGTTGTTGTTCCTTCCAATTTGTAGCACTCCAAAATATGCCTACATACATGGCACACATATACCAAAATTTTGATGTCTGAAAATAAACTATAGGTCAATTCCAAAACATGTTCATGGATTCACATTTTGACCATAGAGTTGTATTCTGGTGAAGAAAAAAATACTACTTTACATTCCTACATTACGTAGCAAGTTGATGAGTAACATCAGGTGTTATAGTTACTAAAAAAGAAAGGAAATAAAGGGAAAAAAGGAGTTTTTCAGTTTGTCTTATAAAGAGAGATCTGATGCTATGATCCACAGATGAGGGACACCATGCATCATTAGTTTTTCTGTGACTGAGTTACTTCACTTACCTTCTAGTTCCATCCATTTACTTGCAAAGTTCATGAGGTCATCTTTCTTTACCGCTCCATAGAATTCCACTGTGTAGATGTACCACATTTTCTATATCCACTCTTCTGGTGAGGGACACTTGGATTGGTTCCAGCTCTTGGCTATTATAAAGAGAGCTGCAATAAACGGATGTGCATGTATCTCTGAGGTAGGATGAGTCTTGTAGTATACACCCAGGAGTGGTATGACTGAGTCAAGTGGTAGGCTAGTTTTGAGTCTTTTAAGAGTTCTCCACACTGCTTTCCATAGGGGTTGTATGAGTTTGCATTCCCGCCAGCAGTGGATAAGTGTTCCCTTTCCCCCACAACCTCTCCAGCATTTGGTATCCTTTGTTTTCTTGAACATAGCCAGTCTTACTAGAGTAAGATGAAATCTTGAAGTAGTTTTAATTTGCATTTCCTTAATTATTAGCAACACCGAACATTTTTCAAGATGCTTCTCAGCCATCTTCTTCATTTGTGAAGTCTCTGTTCACCTCAGTTTTAGCTCAGATGAATCTTTAAAAGTATGCAGATTATTGATAAAATTACATAGATTGTCTTGCTAAGCAGCCAGAAAATCATATCTTCCCCACAGAGGACCTTGGTAAGTCAGACTCTGCCCACCAGCCTCCATATTCAGTTCCTCTTGCCCTCTACCATCCTGTTCTCACCCAGCCTTAGATCCCCACAGGCACCAATTCCATCTCTGGAAAAACTCACTAATCCCACCTAGCTAACCACCCCTAGCATAGGGTCTGAGTCTCTGTTCAGATGACGCCAAACCCCATCTCCCTTGGCACACAACCTGGTGGACACTCTTACCCTACTTAGAGCAGTGGTAAGTCAGAATCTGCTTTCCCCTCTATTCAGTTCCTCTTACCCTCCCCCACCTTCATCCTGCTAGCCTCAGACATGGGCAAACACAAATCTTCCACCTTAGACCTCTGATCTATCTCCCTAACCCACACTTGCTAACCACCCTAGCACAGATTGCTAAGCATGCCCTCAGGTGGTCCCAAACCCCATCTTCCTTGGCTCCTGGTCTGCTGGACAGACCTGCCCACCTAAGACTGGGAACAAAAAATAACCAAGTTACATTAACAGTATAGACATAGCAAAATTCGATTAAACAAAAAACAAGCAGAAGTACCTACTGGGCAGATAACCAACCAAGAATATCCATATGCCCAGACAGCAGTGTAAAAACTCAAATAATACGAAAAAAAAAAAAAAACCAAAACAAGAAAATGTGTCCCCAACAAGACCCAGTCCTTCCACAGAAGTGCACTACAATGAGAACCACTCCAATGAACATCTAAACTCAGAATTTAAAAGAACAGTTATAAACATGCTCAAAGAACATGAAGAAAGCACAACTCAAAGAACTTGTGATGGAAGCTCAGGGATATATAAATATGTGCCTTAATGAAATATCAAAAGCAATTCGTGACTTAAAAACTGGATTCACAAAAGAGAGAGAAATAGTGAGGAAAACTCAAACAAATGAATATGAAATCGAAAAGCCAAATAAGCCAATTGGAAACAATATCAGAAAGCCTTACAAGCAGAATGAATGAAACAGGACACAATATCAAGACTGCTAGATGACAAAGTTGAAGATCAGATCCTTAAGCAAAGACTATGTAAAATTTTAAAACACACACACACACAAGAATGAAATATACAGGAAATGTTGGACAACATGAGAAGATCAAGCCTACAAATTATAGACATACAGGAAGTAGAAGAATCTCTACTTCCAAAGGCATTGAACAGATCTTTAACAGGATTATAGCCAAAAACTTAAAAGACTGACCTATGGAGATTCAAGAAGCACATAGAACATGAACTGGACATGACCAGAACAAAAATCCTCATGGTATATCAGTAAAATCATTAAATATACAGAACAAAAAGAGGGTACTGAAGGCTGCTAGAGAAAAACAAGAAATTACATATAAATGAAAATCCATCAGAATTACAGCTTTTTCAATGCAAGCTATGAAAACCAGAAGAGCCCGAACCAAAGTATTCCCATTTCTAAATAACCTTGGATGCCAACCCTGAATACTTTATTTGTCAAGGTTGAAGGGGAACAGAAAATTTTTCATGACACGAATAGGCTGAAAGAATTCTTGTCTACCAAACCAGCCCCACAGGGAATACTTGAAACAAAGTACCGAAGACAGGAATGAGCACACTCAAGAGGCTACAGAGAGAAAACAAAGGAGGGAGTAATAATGGAACAACATAGGTCCACAAGCGTGAAGAAATTAAAATGAGACTATCCAATACACACCTTTCAATAATATCAGTGGATATCAGCAGCCTCAACTCCCTTGTCAAACAACAAAGACTAACAGATGGTTCAAGAAAAGAAACCCCATCTTTTTATTGTATTTAAGAAACTCATCTCACTTTCAAGGATAGACACTACCATGGGAGCAGAGGTGGAGAAAAAATATTCCAAGCAAGTGTCTCTAAATAGCAAACAGATGTTGCAAGTCTAATATCTGACAAAATAGACTTCAAATTAAAACTAATCGGAAAAGGGAAAGAGCTTCACTTTATTATACTGAAATGAACAACTGATCAAGAAGATATTAGAATCATGAATATGTGTGCCCCAAAGTCTGGTGCACCCAATTTCATAAAAATAGTACTCTAAGACTATAAAACACAGATTAACCCCAATTGATTAAGAGTAGATGACTTCAATACCCCACTCTCTTCAACAGGTCGATTGGACAATGAATAGACATCTGAATTAAATGACACCTTACAAGAAAAGGACCTAACGGACATCTACAGAATATTCCGCCCATTCACCAAAGAATTCACTTTCTGTTCAGTAGCCCATGCAAGCTTTTCTAAAATTGACCACATTCTGGGACACAAAACAAGTCTCAAATATTAAAAAAAAAAGAATTTTTTATTAGACTACAGTGTCATAAAGCTTAAAATCAAATCAAAAGAAGCTCCAGAAACCACACAAACTTATGGACATTAAACAACACATTCCTGATTGATCAATGGCTCAAAGAAGAAATTGAGAAAGAACTAAATCAAAATGAGAATATAATACAATCAAACATCTGAGACACCTTAAAAGCAATCCTAGGAAGAAAATGTATAGCTCTTAGTGCCAACATAAAAAAGTCAGAAAGAGCACATGTAACAGACTGAACAGCACAACTAAAGACTCTGAGAAGGCAAGAAAAAAATGAACCCCAAACTAGGTAGATGAGAAGAAACAACAAAAATCAGAAGAGAAATTAATGAAATAGAAACAAAACAGTACAAAAAAATCAATGAATCTAAGAGCCATTTCTTTGAAAATTAAGCAAGATAGATGGACCATTAGCCCAGCTAACCAAAATAAAGAGAGAGCAAATACAAATTAATAGAATCAGAGATGAGATGAGAAACATCACAACAGACACCAAAAAAAAAAAAAGAAAAACTGAAAAGAAATGTATGAATCTCTAGAGTCATGGACACCTACAAAGTTAAACCAAGATAAGATCAACAGCTACACTTGATCTTAGCCAAAAGGTCAAGAAAAGCAAGATCAACAACTTAAACAAACCCATAACAAATAAGTAAAAACAGTAATACAAAACCTCCCATCTAAATAAAAGGCCAGGCCCAGATGGGTTCATAGCAGAATTCTACCAGACATTCAGAGAAGATCTACAACCAATATTTCTTAAACTATTAAAAGAGAAACAGAAGGAGAACTCCCAAACTCTTTCTATGATGTCAGCATCACTCTAATACCAAAATCACATAAAGATACAACAAAGAAAACTATAGGCCTGGGGGCTGGAGAGATGGCTCAGCAGTTAAGAGCACCAACTGCTCTTGCAGAGCACCCGGATTCCATCCCAAGCACCCACCTGGTGGCTAAGAACTGTCTTTAACTCCAGTTCCAGGGAAATCCGACATCCTCTTCTGACCTCCGTGTCACTGCATGACACGGGTGCACAAACCTACATGCAGACAGTACATTCATATACATAAAAAGTAATAAATAAAAAAAAAGAAAAGGCCCATATCCTTAATAAACATAGATGCAAAGATACTCAACAAAATACTCACAAACTGCATACAGATGCACATCAGAAAGATCATCCACCATGATCAGGTAGGTTGTAGTCCATAGATTCAGGGATAGTTCAATATATGTAAGTCAATAAATATCACAAAACATATAATGGACTTGAAGACAAAAATTACATGGTCATATCAATGGATTTAGAAAAGGCCCTTGACGAAATCTAACATGCATTCATGTTTAAAGTCCTACAAGGAATTGGTCTGGAGGGAACATATCTCAATATCGTTAAAGCTAAACACACAGTCAGCATCATTCTAAATGGAGAAAAACTGGAAGCATTCCCATTAAAATCAGGAACCAGACAGGGATCCTCACTATCCCCCCTCCTTTTCAATCTAGAGCTTGAAACCCTTGCAAGAGCAGTAAGATAAGAGAAAGGAATTAAAGGAGTATTAATTGAAAATGAAGTGGCCAAATGATCTATTTCCAGATGATATGATATATATAAGATATCAAAAAAAACCACTAGAGATGATTAATACTTCAGTAAGTAGCAGATTGCAAAATCAACATACAAAAATCAGTAGCCTTTCTATATACCAAGAACAAGCAATCAGAAAAAGCATACAAGGAAACCCTCCCATTCTCAATAACCTCAAGAAAATAAAATATCTAGGAATAAACCTAACCAAAAATACTAAAGATCTCTACAATGAAATTTCAAATCTTTAAAGAAAGAGATAGAGGAAGACACTGGGGATGCAAAAATCTACCATGATCATGGATTAATATTGTGAAAATGACCATCTTACCAAAAATAATCTTAGAGTCAATGCAATGCCAATCAAAAACAACATTCTTCACAGAGCTAGAAAAAAAAATCATTCAAAAATTCATATGGACCTATACATACACACACACACACACACACACACACACACACACACACAGATATCCAAAACAATCCTGAGAAAAACCATACCAGATCTTGGGTTATATTGCAGAAGTGTAATTATAAAAACATCATGGTACTGGTACAAAAATAGACACATAGATCAATGGAGCAGAATACAAGCGTGAGACAGGAGTGCATCCAGTTTCAGCCACCTGACATTTGACAAAGGTGCAAAGAATACACAATGGAGGAAAGACAGCATGTTCAAAAAATGGTGCTGGCAGAACTGCATCTCCACCTTTAGAAGAATGAAATTGGACTCTTATCTTTCTCCCTGCACAAAAGTCAACTCTAAGTAGATCAAAGACCTCAATATAAGACCTGGAACTCTGAAACTGCTAGAAGAAAACATGGGTAGTACCCTCTAAGATGTAGGTATAGGAAAGGACTGTCTTAATCAGGACATCAACTGTTCAGGCATTAAGGTCAATAGTCTATAAGTTTGACCTCATTAAACTGCAAAGCTTAAAAAAAAAAAAAAAAAAAAAAAAAAACAAAGGAAGGGAAGAGGAAAACAACTGAGAAAATCTTTACCAGTTATGCATCTGACAGGATTAATATCCAGAATATACAAAGAACTCAGAAAACAAAGTAGCAAGGAAATAAAGGACCTGATAAAAAGATGGGCTATAGATCTGAACAGAGAGTTCTCAAATGAAGAAATAAAAATGGCTAAGAAACATCTTAAAAACTGCTCAGCATCCTTAGTAATTCAAGAAATGTTGACAAAAAGCACTTAACGTTCCAACTTACCCCAATCAGACTGCTAAGATCAAGAGATCAAAGGACACCAGATGCTGTTGAGGATATGGAGAAGGGGGAACACTCATTCACTGCTTGTGGGAATACAAACTAGTACTATGGAAGCCACTATGGAAGGCAGGTGGGGAACTCTCAAACTAAAAATGAACCTACCATATGACCCAGTTATACTACTCCTTGGCATATAAAAAGACTCATCATACTGTAAAGATACCTGTACATCCATGTTTGTTGCTGCTCTCTTCACAATAAGGAAGAAATGGAAACAACCTAAATGTGCCACAACTGACAAATTTATAATGGAAATGTGGTACATCTACACAATGGAGTACTAGTTAGCAATAAGAAAAGATGAAATTTGCAGGTAAATGGATGGAACTAGAGGGTGTTATAATAAGTGAAATAACACAAAAAGGCAGAAAAGCAAATGATGTATGTTCTCATTTGTGGATTGTAGCACCAATCCCCTGTACATGAGTATATATCATGATGTAACACCAGAAGCCAAGAGACTAGAAAGGATACATGGGGGTAAAGGAAAATAAAGAACCCAAAAGAGGGGGACAGTAAGGAACAGATGTTACTAGGGTGGAGGTGGGGAAAGTGGAAGTGTTGAGTTGGGAGGGGAGGAGGGAGGCACATAAGGGGGGGCATGGTGGGGGGAGAGGGAATTCAAGAGAGGGGGAGTGTAGGGATAATGAGAGTACTGAGGCTTTGGAAGGGGGAGGGAGGTGGGAAGGGAAGAAGAAAGAATAGAGTTGACTGGACCTTGGGTGGCTGGGGAACCAAAGTGTAATGTGATCCCCCTGAGACCTCATGAGAAATGCACATGTATACACTGTCTGAACATTAGTGCACAGGTAATGCAGCCCGGGGACTATACAGCAAAGAGCACAGTGCCAGGCAGAAAACACCTCCCTTTGAATGGCTGATCCATTCAAAGAGTGATCCAAGGACTCTCAAAACGATCCAGGCTATCACCAAAGCTCTTGATTTTTCTACCAGAAATAGAAAATAAGATCCTCCTGCTCAAGGCAGGACATAGAGTAATGGAGTGGGAACTGACCTGGAAGCCTTCTACCTGAAGTTTAGGATCATAATGCTAGCTAATAGGCACACTGCCGAAGGAGAGAATCAATCAGGGGTACAACCCAACCCTAAAGCCTCATAACCTAGTGAGCTGCACAGCAAACTACCTCTTGCTGCACTACCGGCACTCTTAACTGGAGCATAATATCAGCCATCTAATTGAACTTAAAACTCTCTCGATGGGAGTGAACTCACGAGAATCACTGTAAACTCAGCCAAATGGACAAGGTTGGAGAGGACATAGACCCTAGAGAAAAACCTATTGGTGTCATGTCTCCAGACAAATGAAATTTCTTATCATACCCTAATATAGAATCTTATATTTACAGAGAAGCATACCATACACCACTCATCAAAGAGACTTCTCTTTGCAGCAGAAACCCACAACTAGTCAGACACAGGAAATATACATCAGAAAGATGCCCAGTCCTAGGAGACACATCTGAATTTGAACCTCTACACCTAAGACTCTTGGAAAGTTGCAGAATGCAGGGAAAATGAGTGCATGCCTCAGTTCTCACCAGTAAAGCTTCCTTACACAATAGAGTGCAGTTCCAACAGAAGGCCACAACTAGCCAAGCTTCAAAGGATGGGAGCATCCAGAATGTGTATTCCTGGATAGCACCCCTATATTAAACCTCACCCACCCACAGCTCAGGAACCATTGTGGAAGAGGGAGCAGAAAGATTGTAAGAGCCAGGGCTGGTGCATGAATGTAGGGAAGCAGAGGCTTACAGACTACTAGAAGTTTTCACATGTGAACTTGTAGCAATGTTGGCATCGGGCATGGGACCCATGCCAACTCAGACAAGGTCTCAGAGTCAAACAAGAGAGATGGGTGGGGGATTGGCCCTGGACTGAGAACTACAGGAGACTTATTGCTGCTGGGTGAGGAAGAGTATACCTTGCCTGGGATTTCTAGATATGCTGACTGGATGAGTTTGCACAGAGGGATGTCTGGGTTCAGGGGCTTGGTTGAATAGGGCTTGGCTTGGATGATGTAGTACATGAGTTCTGATCGGGGTTTGTGGAGGGCTGGGTTTGATCAGAAACCATTGTATGGAGTGTGCAAATGCTCAACAAGTAATAAAAATACTACATTTAACTATTTTTATCCTAATACCAAGTGTTTGGGAAATTTCTTGAATTTGTTTTCTTCTTGTGTTAATTAGATAAATTCTGTAAGTAAGGATAACCTTACTTATTAAAAGGTAGGGAAAGCTCAGCAGAGACCCTTGAGATGACTGCATTCTGCAGCACTTTGCTATAGCCGAGGATTCTGATAACTGGGCTAATGAGGCGCCTCCCCTCCCTTGCTGTGGGACCTGGGGGGGGGGGGCAAAGAATATGAGCCAGAAGAAATTTCCTATAAAGATTTGCTCAGCAAAACATAGATGTTCTCTTGCCTGAGGTTACCTGTGTTGGGCCTGATAATAGGTTTGCTGCAAATGGCTGCTTAATTTAAGTAAAAATTTAAAGGTAGCCTTGAAAATAAGTAGTTGAACCAATCACCAGAAACCTCCAAGACAGAGTACTTAAAGGGAGAGGTCCATGCGATGGCAGAACTCTGCCAATTGGAGCACTTTTGTGATGTTTTATTTCCTTTGCTGTTGGCATTTTTCTCTTACCACGACATGACGGAGACAAATTTTATTTGTGGTTTAAACTCTGATTTTTGTAAAAAAAATGACAGAAGTCAGTCTTTTATGTGAAAGTATATTGTATTAACTTCTTGTTGCTTGGTTTTAATGGCTCTTCTTTTGTATTAAATTAAGCCTGGAAGATTCTCTAATAAGTGACTGTGAGGTACATTGAAACAGCTTCTGTATGATAGCTTTTCGGTTTTATTGTTGTTGTTCTTGTAGTGGTTTGACAGGGTCTTCCCTAGTCCAAACCCACCCAGAACTCACTGTGTAGACCAGGCTGGCCTCCATCTGACAGAGATCCTCCTGCCTCTGCCTCCTGAGGGCTTGGATCAAAGGCATGCTATACCATGCCTGGCATCTATGTGATTCTCAAGCTCTGTTTAGAGGACAGAGGGAATTAAATGGAAAGTGTGATGTTTGCCTAGAGAAACACATGTCTGTGTGTTTCATTCTGCCTGGTATTTGAGCCACAAATGTAGGGAAGCTGTGAACACTCCGGCTTCTGAGGGGGCAGGGGTGTGACTGAGTGAGCACTAGTCATGTATATCTCAGGGCTGGATGGAGGTAAATGATCAAACCAAAGCTCAAGGAAGTTGCCAGGATTCATTCTGATTCCTGTGGATGTGTCTTTGATTCCTGTGGGTGTCAGTTACTCAACTTTGTGGTTGATCATTGCTTAGGCCTCCATCTCCCCCTGAGGTAACTAGAACCTAGGTTGTATTCGAAAGACTGGGTAGGTAGATATCCTAGTTAGCTTTAACTGTTGACTTGACACAGCCTGGAGTAGCCTGAGAAAGGAGTTTCCTTTGAGAGATTTCCCAGATCAGATTAGCCTGTGGGAATGTCTGTAGGAGATTGTCTTGATTGTTAATTGATGTATGAGGGTCCCACTATGGGGGGCACCATTTTCTGGGCATGTGGTCCTGAGCTTTATAAGAAAGCTAGCTAAGTCCATGAGTGAGCCAGCAGGCACCATCCCCCCCCTAGTACTGCTTCACGTTCCTGTTTCAGCTCTTGCCAGGACTTCCCTCAGTGACGATGGACAAAATAAACCCTTTCCTCCCCTAAGCTGCATTGGTCAGAATGTTTTATCACAGACCAGAAAAGAAGCCAGAGGGTAGAGAAATAAAAATCTTCAGATGTCTAAACTATACATAAACCTGGATTTGTTTTTTATCATAGTCATTAAGGAGTTTGCTGATTTTACTTTATTTAGTCTGTTCATCATTGTAGCAGAAGAAAAGTAGAAGCAAATGTAACATTTAAAATCTTCCCCTCTTACAGCAGTCACCAGGTGACTAGCAGGAGGGAGAATGGCAGGACACCGGCATTTCCATCAGATCCTGTAGCTCGCTGCTCCTCAGTTTGGTCTCAGGTTCCCTTTAACAGTTTCTTGGTGAAAAATTACTTTCAATGTTAATCCAAACAGAAATGTCAATAGAAAGTAAAAGCAAAACCACCATTCCCCATCTCAGGGAAAACAGTCTGGAGGCTGAGGCTGCAAGAGAATCCTCTTGACCTGGCAGTATATTTTTATTCAAATACCTTAAGTGCAAGTTTTAGGCTTTTTCCCCATCAGGATTTTGCAAGGGTGTGATTGTTCAGTATTTATTCTCTGCCTTTTCAAGAAAACAAATTATCCAAACTTCTAGACGTTTTACTAATTTTTATAAAAGGAAATACCCATTCCTCAGTGTCACTCTCTAACCAGTTTTCCTTATCAGTGCTGTGTGCATATGTTGTATTATCAGTCTGGGGGTCATTTTGTTCCTCAGTGAACATTGAAAATGTCTAAAATCATTTTGCTTGATAGGTGGGGAAGGGGGGATCTCTTACTGGTATCTAGTATGTGGATTCTGCCATATTCAATAATGCACAGGCCATTCCTCAGGGAAAAAAATGTGGAAAAACTTAATAATGTTTCCATTTAGAAACCCTGATATATATATTAATATATAGTAGATATATATATATATATTGTTAATAAAATAAGGCAAGGAGTAAAGTGCTGCCTACACAGGCATCCACATTTACACTGCTGCGACCCTGTGTCCATCAGCCCTGAGTCCCTCCACTTACAATGATAGAGGTGTGACTTGGCCATGGGAAGGAGTTGCTCTCCAGAGCTTGCTGCTTGCTTAGGATGAGTTTTCAGTTTCTCTGGGCACATTATATATTTTAGAAATGGCATCACTTGTGATTGCATTACATAATTTTTTGTTTTTCTTTGAAGCACTTAAATATAAATCTGCTCGAACAAATAAGAGAATCATTCTGTTACTCGTTGCTGGACTAGTGCTCACCGTGATCGTCATCGTTGGAGCCATTCTCTTCATCCCAGGTGAGATGCACAGGTACTGTGGTAAGTGCAGGCCTGAGGTGAGGAGGCATCCGGAGGTGGGGAGGGGGTGGGTTTCTGGGGCTGTTGTGGCAAATGTGGTCTCCAGCAACAGATACTCTATCAAGGATCTGGAGTCTCTCTCAATGACTGGACTCCATCTCAGAGCTCTGAGAGAGAATCAGTTTCCTGCCTCTTCCAGCGCTTCCAGTGTTTACAGACAGTGCTTGGTATTGCCCGGCTTGTGATAAAGTAGTTTGCATCTCTACCCCTCCTGCCTGCGTTCTCCTTCATATGTCTGTGTGAGCTCTCCCTCGCTTCCCCTTTCTCACAAGGACACTTACCATCATTAGGGACATTTGACATTGGCGTTAGGAACACATATTTAGTGGAGGATAAAGTCTTTCTTATAGCTCCGTAATAGCATATCTTTCCCATTTAATGCATTTCACTCTTCTGCCACATGAAGTGGTACTCCTAGGTTCTGGGGATGGAGACGTGGGACTATAACCATCCAATCCACTATGAAGGTTAACTTCATTGGCCAGGACATGGGAAGAGTGTCTGAAGTAGCAGTTGCAGCTGGAGGATGGAAGTGTGAGTGGAAATAGTAATCACATGGGAAGAAGAGCTAGCCGATAGACCAGAGTCCCAGTGACAGACCATAGAACACTGCTACAGTTTCTTAGGGAAGCTCAGAGCAGGTGTGATCTTTAGGAACGTGGACTTGGCAGCTCTCTGTGCATCCAGAGTTGCTGAGGGTATGGGGAGGAGAGAAAATCAGAAGGCAACTTAAAAGAGCAATTTACTGGCTTTGGGACAGACTGAATACTGTGAGTGAGGGGATGGTAAAGGACGAAGAGGAAGCTTTTCTTGGAACTCTACAGTTAAAACCAATTCAACATGTTGAGATGTAAATCCTTTAGCTGGGTTGTAAAGTTTAAAAAAGAATCACTTATATCACGTGAACTTGAGGGAAACATTTAATCCTTTCACAGTTTACAGGAGTAGCATTAAGACTAAAGCATCCAACAAACTGCTTACTTCACAAAGAAGTCTTTAAGAAAACAACGTAAACATGTTTATTTTTAACAGGAGAATACCCAGTAAGGAATGCTTCTGGACTTGGTCTCATTGTAATTTCTACAGGAATATTAATACTACTCCAGTACAATGTGTTTATGACAGGTGAGTATCTGTTCTTAAAATCTGAGTTTAGCATTTTCCTTTTTATTAAAAAAGTACTTTTGGTGAAAATACTCTCATGGGTCAACAGCTCAGTAAAAGTTGGTTTATTATATTGCTCATTGGACCCTTAGTAGGATTTGTCTTGAAGATTGATTTTAAAATTATGTTAGGTCTATTCAATTATTTAATGAAAAGTAATTTCCTATGTATCTGACAAAACTGGCATAATTTTAAAGTATGCTATATAATTTCAGTGGTAATTTACATATTCTAATTTCAGCTTTTGTGGTTATAAATAAATTGTAGAAGCATTCTTTTACTTACCCTTTGCATTAAAAAGACTGATTCTACAAGATTGGATTATAAACCACAGGTTTTGGAAACATATTTTCTTTAGTTATTCATAACACTAGTTTTAAAAAACAGTATGGCTATCCCAACTATAATCAGCATTATTGTCTCTGCATTTTAAAAGTTAGTCACTATCATATTATCACAGTTAAAGAGCCTCATTTAACACCAAGTCTTAGGTCCTTTGGCTTTCTGTATGTTGAAAAGGTATCAGTTCATTAGAAAAACACAGATCTTGCCAAAACACAGCACAGACGTTATGGTGTTTGCGTAGTAGTTCTTTCCAGCAGATCAGATTTGTGCATGTAGAAAAGGTATGTGTGACAACCATTCATGCTGTAAGTTTACCATGTGTGGTCAAATGATGTGGTTTTAAGACTTTGGTAAGAACTGCCAGTCCTTCTTTTATGATTATGTCCACAAAAGTCTGCAGAATGTGCGGATCTTGGTAGGATTAGCTGGAAAATGTGTCATCTGGTGAGTCTCCCTTTGGCATAGGATCTCCCTCTTGACAACATGAAACACCAGTGCTCAACACATTTCTATTACGTCTTTTTGCTTTGCCTAGCCTTTGGGATGACCTCCTTCACCATCGCCATACTGATCACTCAGTTGCTGGGCTATGTTCTTGCTGTGGTTGGACTGTGTCTCTGTATTATGGGTAAGAGCCACCCCCTTCTATGGTCCCCATTTTAATTTCTTTTGCACAGAGCTCTTATTTTCTCTTCTTTTTTCTTTCTTTTTTTAAATATAGGGATTTCTCTTTTAAAGCAGTTTTGGGACTGGAAAACACAGAGTGTTCCCCTAACTCCGCCCATTTCCTGTGTGCCCACACCCACAGCTTCCCACAGTGTCCCACAGCAGACTGGTGCAGTTGATGAACCAACATGGAAATATCATTATCATCCAAAGTTAATAGCTTACGTCATGGGTCATTACTGGTGTTGTAGTACATCCTGTTGCTATGACAGATGCATAGTGACATGTGCCCCACTGTGGTATCAAACAGAAAAATGTCCCATGTTTTATTTAGTCACCTGTCCCTCCTCCTAACTCTCAACATCCCTGACCGGGGATTCTCCAGAGTGTCTTAGAGCTATATTCTTACTGTGTATAGCTGTTTCATATGGGCTCCTTTCATTGAGAAATAGGAATCTAAGATTCCTCCATGTCTTTTTATAGCTCAATAGCTCATTAGTGCTGAAAATATTGTTGTGTGACTGCCATAATGTGTTTAGCATTTAGCATTCACCATTGAGGGCCATCCTGGTAGCTCTCTGCTTTTTGTGACAGATGAATAAAGCTACTGTAAAGTAAACATCTATGAACATGTTTTGTGTGGATATAAATTTTCAGCTCTATTTAGGTAAATACCAAGACTGTAATTTTTGTATTGTGTGTTTAGGTACGGTTAATTTTGTAGGAAACTGCCAAATTCTCTTTGGTAACACAATCAGGGAGAGAGGTTTTGTTTCTGCATACACTTTTCAACATTTAGAATGGCGAGCCTTTCTTTTTTGACTCTCTTTTCCTCCCTAGTGGGAATAGTACTTTTCCTACAGCTGTAAGAATCTTAGCTAAGTATTGCTTGTGGATGACTGTTCTAACAGCCAAACTATTATGTCCACATTTGTGAGAGGACTTATAAAAGAACCAGGTTCTAATTGATTGGAGCCTTAGACGTTGCACACTACTTTCCATTCATCTGTCATACACTATTTTCCATTCATCTTGATATAGGATAAGAGTGTGCTATGTAAAAGAGGAATATCGGGGGTGGGAGGGAAGTGGCTCAATGATATATCGAGCTGTTGCCCAGTATGTAAGAGGTACTGGGCCAGCTTACCAGCACCACCAAAAAGCAACAAAATAAAACAGTAACCTTGATATTATTATTGTTTACTCTTTAAATAAAAACTGAATTATTTATACATATTTCTAATATAAAATCTCATTTGTTTCTACAGCATGTGAACCAGTGCATGGCCCCCTTTTAATTGCAGATTTGGGTGTCATAGCTCTAGCAGAGTTACTTGGACTAGTTTATATGAAATTTGTGGGTAAGTCAGTCTGATTTTTGTTAACCTCTGACAAGGATTTCAGATGTATAACTTAGAAAATGGCATTAGTCAGTTCCTCCAGCTTAGAACTAAAAGAAAAAAATCCATGATAGCTCCAAAATGAGAAAATACTGTTGGAATGATTGTAATTAAGGAGGGGAAAAAACATGAATTCATGAAAAGTTTGGATCATAAACTATGAAAGAAAATGGCTTTGTGCAACAGAATGCATAGGATTTTTATAGTAAGCAAAAGAAGAGATCTTTGACGTCTCTGTTTCAACTACTTCCTCATTGTTCCATTATTTCCTATAGAGCTCTTTTGCTGAGGCCTCTTTGTCTATCTGTCTGTCTGTCTGTTCCTTTCATTAGCTATTTACCTGTGAAGACACCCCTGAGACAGGAATTGAAATGCGAAGCTTGTCACTTCTGCTAATATGAAGTGCAGTGGCTTCCAGTGCATTACGTTAAAATACTTTTAGTAAAAACCAATATAATAAATACTGTTTTAAGATTTTACTACTTTTAAAGTCAGTTTTTGTTAAGTGTGGCCTTAGCTTCCTCATTTGGTATTGAATCCGCCAGTTTTCAAATAGCAGACTTCTTCATTTTTTAATTTCTTCATTTTGAACATGTGTAAACAGAGATAGATGCTGTTAGTGGTGCCCGAGACTAGTATGTGTCTTATCTAAGCCAGACATGTTCCCTGTTATCTAATTTATGCTAGTCTTCCTTAAAAGAAATATTTTATTATATTTTGAAGTACTGCAAACTCTTCACCATTTACCAAAATAACCAAGAGTTACAAATTAATGAAATGAACCAGTATTACTTCTGATTTGTTCATAGATAAACCCCCCTTTTCTAAAAATTAATATAAAATTTGAATTAGTATAAAGGAAATTTTCATGTGATTTAAGTAAGACTTTGGAAGACATTTTCCCTTTTTTTATGAACTTCATTTCCTACTGGTGACTGAAGTTTGTCAGTGATCTATTGTTTTCTCCCCTTTACTGAATGTTTATGAGTTAATCGACTAAACACTCTAATATCTACTTGTTTGCTTCTTCTAAGTAGTAGTTGTTTCTTCGTGACCTCTCCTGATTTTTATGCCACATAAACCCATAAAATGAAACTCAGATGTCTGCAGTGGGCTGGCGTGGCAGGAGGCTCCCGTGTCTTGCATTCTTATGCATATTCTGTTTTTGATGAGTCTTCCAATCGGCCTGTGTCTGGTCTTGAAGGATGACACTGCTGGTTTTGTTCCTTCCATGAATGCTAAGAACAGTATGTGACCTGTAGTGTTCACATAACTCTGATGGGGTAGGACCAGGTGACTGACTGGGGGTCAGCTCGGGATTCTCAGCCCTCCCGCTTTCTCCATGACTTACATCCCTACTAAGCCCACAGAACTGCCGTAATTGCAAATGTTACTGTTCTAAATTAAGATAAAATGAAAGTGAAATTACTACAGGTACCACAAATTATTTTTTGTTTATCATGGTTTACTGGCTAAGTATACTATTATATCTTAAAATTTTAGTCCAGTTTTATTGAAACTTTAAAAATATCCTAAATTAACTTTTCAAATCAACTTGTTTAATGCCAGAGTGCAGGGAAACACCATCGGTCAGTTGAAAGGCAACAAGAGAAAAGGTACAAGAAAGCTGCTTTTTAGACACTGTGGTAGAATAGGAAAATTAATGTGTTTTGCTTATGTGTTCTGACTGCATAAATCTGAATATGTGTAACATTAAGGTTGCAAATTTGAACATTTGTATCAGAAAGTAAAAGTTATAAATGTCTCTACAATAATTCACGCTCATTGCAGATGTGGTTATAAAATGAATGCCTTTTGATTTAAATCCAATAAAAATCTTCAGATAGTTAAAAAAAAAAAAAGCTCTCTCTCTAAAGTGAGTTAATAGCCCTATGAGGGTCATAACTTTTTCATTATTTCCTAGTTTAAATTTGTAGCCTTAATTGTAATTTTAAGGAATAGGATTTTGACTTTAGTTTTCTGTGGCCTTCTTTGCTTTAACTATATTGATTTTTTTTTCTTTCTTACTAGATGCATTTTAATTTTATGAAGTCAGAAAAGGGGCTGGGAATAATAACTTAATACAAGTGCATATAAAAGATTTAAAGGAACTAACTATACTCACTAAAGTTGAGCTTGTTGTTTGTGCAGAGTCCTGTAGCTGTATTCATTATTTATAGGGCTCAATACTTGCTGATTTTTAAAGCCATTGCCTTAAAGTTCAGTATAAGGGCATGTATGACTGTTCTGATACAAATAACTGGGAGGTAGGCAAAAGCATGTACACCACAACTTCTCAGACTTGCTAGAATGATATAGAAGCAGAAGTGCGTGCATGTATGTGTGTGTGTGTATCTGTGTATTCACACATATGTATATGCATACATATATTTTCCCATTGTTTACAAGCTGTAAATACATCACTAGAAAATTATTTCTGAAAAGGTGAAAATATATTTATGGCGTATAGTCAGGTTTTTTTTTTTTTTTCAAAAAGAACAACCACAAAGCATTGTGAAATTACAAGTAAGTGCATGTGGGATGCCTAAAGCTTTGGGTTTTAAAAACCGTGCAGTCAATGCCAAGGCTCGTGATACATGCATGACAGCAGCAGATCAGACATCCTCATTCCTTGTCACAGTGGTTATGTCCCCACTAGAGAGAATTGACTCACGTGAAATAAACTTCTGCACAGTTTAATTATATATAATATTAAGAGAATCATACTTGACTAGTGTCTGTCATAGTCATTGTTCCTGTACCGTTTTCACAGAATGTCTTAGCTAAGTGGGACATTTCCTAGCAATTGGAAGTCAGCAGCTATCCTCCTGTTGGTGAAAAGGAGAATTACTTGTCCATTCTTAACATTACTGGTGATAAACACATTTATGAGCTCAAATATAACCCTAAAATATTATCTCCAGCCCTTTGTATTACCAGTCAGAATTCCGATAGCTCCTTTTCTTTATAAAACTTAGATAGAGGCCTGGTTGTTGAGGTGAGTTGTATATGCAGCCTGTCTTGATGGTCCTTCACAACGTTCGAACTTTCCTTGGTTTATTTGGGAGGCTACTAGATGTAATGTATCTCAACCCATTTCACTCTCTACCACTTTGAAAAGAGGTTGCCTTCAGCCGGCATTTCAGGAACAAACCCTCCCCCAGGTGCTTCCACAATGAGGGTCCTTAACTTACGCCACAAAACTTAAGACTTACAGCGACTTCACAGTGACGTTTTCCTAGGATCGACCCACTACTAGTAGTAAATGAATTAAGTCGAGCAACTTGGAAAGGCTCTCTACTGAAATATTTATATTTTTGTCAGAATCACACCATCTAGGATGTGTGTGTGCCTGTGTATGTAACTTACTTTTGTTTTTTCTTTTAATTCAGGGTTACATTTTATAATGACATATTTCTTGAGGAGAACTAACAGCTACCCCAAAGTCTAGCAGCTTGAAGTGATTATATTTTTTTAAGAAAAGTATAAGTTTTCATTAGTATTTATTCTCAAAGATGATTCTCAATAGGAAAGGTTCATTTCTGTGTACTGATCCTCAGATCAAAACATTTTAAACAAGCAGCATTTGTGTGCAGAAGCCTTTAAGGGGTGTTCCATTTCCTCTCTCTGTTTAAAAATTTTATTTTTGTTTTTAAAACATTTTATTTATTAATTTTATTTTATGTATATGAGTCTACTGCCTGCATGTAAGGGCACCTATGTCATGCTGTGTCCGCAGAGGTCAGAAAAAGGAGTCAGATCCACTGCAACTGGAATTATAGGTGATTGTTAGCTGCTGTGTGGATTCTGGGAGCTAAACCTGGGTCCTCTGCAAGAGCAGTCAGTGCTCTCAACCACTGAGCTATCTCACCCTCTTTTAAAACTGTTTTAATTTTTATTTATGCTTTGAAATTTTCTTACATGTATACAATTGTATACATGTATACAATTTTGATAATTTACACCCCATTCTATCTCCTAACTCCCTCGGGGACCCACCACCCCATCTCCCTCTAGATGTCATGTCCTCTTTGATTATTGGTACTATTATTGATAGTCTCCTGAGTCCAATTAGTGCTGACCATATGTGAATGGGTATGAGACCTTCCACTGGGGCATAAGCAACCTGCCAACTTGCCATATCCCCAAAGAAAAATAGCTGTCCCTTACTCAGCAGCCGTCAGCTGCCAGTAGCCCCTCATCTAGGCATGGGGCGGGGATCCCTTCTCCCACCCATGCTAGAATTTTGGCTGACTTGATCTTGTGCAAGCAACTACATTTTTGTGAGTCATTATGTACTGCAGTCCTGTCCAGTCCAGAAGGCAGCATTTCACAGCGCTACTCCACATCCTCAGCTGTTACAGCCCCTTGGGTGGGGAGGTTCATGTAAATAACCCTTCTTCACCTGAGCTGTCCCTGTCACCTATTCTCAGCTCTTTGACCTATTATGAGTGTGCATTAACCACTAACCACTGCAAAAAGAAGTTCTTCTGGCCAAGGTTGAGGGCAGCCTTGGTCAAATCCGGCTCCCACATACTCTAAATCATATATCTTATATTTTTCTCAGGTTTTTGTTCCCATATACCTATACTAGAGTACAGTCTCATTCTTTTTATTCTTTTAATTAAATTTGTTCTGTCAGTGTCCACAGTTCGCTGGGGGTAGGGGCAGTGCCTCTTGAGTTCCTCCCCATCTTCGCGTGGCTGTTGACACACCCGCTGTTGTTCAGGCTCAGTGTAGAGGAGTACAGTTGCATTGACTTCATGATTGAATGGATGTTTCATGCCTAGAACATGGCATTCCATGGCCCTTCTTCCTGTCTTCCGGTCTTACATTCTTTCTGCCTCCTCTTCCACAAGGTTCCCTGACCCTCATGGGGGTGGTATATATAGATATATAGATATATAATCATTGCTTATAGCTGAACCCTCCCTCATCCCTGTTAACTGAGAACTACTTCTCCTTTGCCCCCCTCCATAGTTTGCGTGTGCAGTGTTTTCTATGGGTGTTCTTTGCATGTGGTAAAGCACCTTTTTTACCTGTACCTCAACAGCTCTTCCGCGATTACCTTGTTGCCTTTCACCTTCCCTGACCATCACCAACTTTCTAGCCATCTTTGTTCCTCCTCTTCTGATTCTTCAGTCAGCCATCAGTTGGCTGCCCTGTTTCCCAACAGCTTTAGAAGCTTGCTAAGTAGACATGAGGGAGTGGTAGTAACTCACATAGAGCAAGAGAGATGACCTGTCTCTATCTGCTAATGAGCAAACCCAGACTGGCTGGCAGACAGTCTGGGTTTCAGTGGAATTGTATAAATCCTGAAATGTTTTCTTTACCTGTTGCCGAGGTCTGTTTTCAGGACTTGGAAATGATTTCGTTTTGTCCCCTTCTCTTGTTTAACTGTACTATGGATTCTGCTATTGCTCTGTGAATGTTTGTACTCGAATATTTTTTGTGACAAGTTTGCATTTCTGGAGAGAGAGAGAGAGAGAGAGAGAGAGAGAGAGAGAGAGAGAGAGAGAGAGAGAATACTCTAGTTACTTTCTACTGCTGTGATAAAAACAGTGACCAAAACCAACTTAGGGAGGAAAGGGTTTATTTTATTTTACATCTCCAGGTTATGTTTCATCACAGAGGGAAGTCAGGGCAGGAAGTCAGTGTAGGAACCCAGAGCCAGGAGGTGAGGCACAGACCATGGAGGGACATTTCTTAGAACCTTGCTCCTCTGGCCCATGCTCAGCCTGCTTTCTTATATAATATAGACTTACTTGCCGGGGGTGGCACTTCCCACAGTTGGCTGGGCCCTCCCACATCACTCAACAGCCAAGAAAATGCCTCACAGACATCCTGATGAGGCCAGTCCAATAGAAGCAGTTCCCCAGTTGAGGTTCCCTCTTCTGTTTTATTTTTTTTATTTCTTATTTTTGTATGTGTATGAGTGTACTGTTTGCATATAGGTTTGTGCACCCATGTTATGCAATGCCGTGGAGGTCAGAAGAGGGTCTCGGATTCCCCTGGAACTGGAGTTCTCCTGGAATTTGAGTTTCAGATGGTTCTCAGCCACCATGTGGGTGCTGGGGATCGAACCCAGGTCCTCTGCAAGAGCAGTCAGTGCTCTTAAGCAGTCGGTGCTCTTAACCACTAGGCTATCTCTCCAGCCCGAGGTTCCCTCTTCTTTTTTTTTTTAAGTTTTTTTTTTTTAATTTTATTGTATGTGTACGAATGTACTGTCTGCATGTAGGTTTGTGCACCCGTGTCGTGCAATGCCACGGAGGTCAGAAGAGGGTCTCGGATTCCCCTGGAACTGGAGTTCTCTTGGAATTGGAGTTACAGATGGTTCTTAGCCACCATGTGGGTGCTGGGGATCGAACCCAGGTCCTCTGCAAGAGCAGTCGGTGCTCTTAACCACTAGGCTATAAAGTCCATAGTCCTTAAAAATTCAAGCCCTTTAAAAGTTCAAAGTCTTCTTAAAAAGTCTTTTAACTGTGGGTTCCTATAATCCAAAACAAGTTAAATACTGTCTTATTTCAAAAGTAATGAATCAGATACACTTACACAATACCAAAGTCCAGAAAAGCAGCTCAAGGCTGGACAACTGGGATTCACCCATGATCTTCTGGGATCTAAGGGGCTTGAGCAACTTCACTTCTCCGGCTCTGTCACCCGTGGAACACACAGCTTGTCCTGTAGTCTCAGGCTGCCTCCAGTCCACACCTGCTGCTACCCTTGGTGGTTGTCTCATAGTCTTGGCATTTCTAATACTCTGGGGTCACTATTGCACCTGAGGCTGCACCTTCACCAAGGGCCTCTTCTGGGATCACATGATGCCCAGCCTCAAACCCTCCCAATAACCCCTTCATGCCTTCAAAACCAGTACCATGTAGGAGACTCTCACACATTACCAAGTCTTGCTTCCAGTTTGAGGTAGATAGAGCCTTGGGCCCCCTCTGGACCACAACTTCTGGGTGCTGACCCCTGAGGACCTACTTCTCAGAAGATTTCACCTTGATGATGTCAGTCTCTTGTTACAGCTGATTTTTCAGGCCCACCTAACCAGCATCAGTTGTCACAGTAAAGCAAAAAGGTTTCACTTCCAAAAGTTCTTAATTCCACACAAACAGGCTCGATTATCTTTATTTCCCTTTGAAGTTTCACAAGTTAGGCCTCCATCATCTATACCTCTTTCAGCTTAACCGTTCTAAGATCCACAGCAACAGCTTAGTAAGCTCTGAGTACTCAATAGTTTTCCAGCCCAGAGTTCTAAATGCTTCCACAATCCTCCCAAAGACAACATGGTCAGGTATGTCACAGCAATATCCCATACCTGAGAATGCATACCAACTTCTGCCATGATTTCTTTTATTGCTTGTTGGCTTGCTTCTCTGGTCCATGAACAGCTTGCTTTCTTTTCTTTTTTAGTTCTTTTTTTGTAAAGTTTTTTGAATTTTTGTCTCTTTCATATTGATTATCTTCATCCTAATCGTCTCTGTACCCCTTCCCCATAGCCTCCTTCTCATGGCGCCTCCACTGGGTATTCATACGTTCCATCATTGTGTAAGGCCTACCCTGTCAAGTGAGTGTCCTCAGATGTCCCTCAGTACAAGTTCATCATTCACTGGGGTGTAGTAGGCTATTTAGAATCATTCCCTCTAAGAAGACCACTTCTTTGTTACACAGCAGTACTCAGCTTCTAATAATTTGACTGAGAGTAGGGTTTTCTGCCCATTTCCACAGTTCTGTACTGGGTTTTGTCTGCTTGAATTTGCATGGGTCTTGTGCATACTGACACCATTGCTATAGATTCATGTGAACAAGATTCCAGGAAACTGTAGTACTCTTATTCTTTTATTTCTATATGGCCATGTACCTCCTCCCTGGCTCTTACAATCTTTCTGCTCCCTCTTCTACAATGGTCCCTGAGCCATGGGTGGATGGAGTTTAATATAGCTGTCCTGTCCAAGGACCCATACACTGCAGACTCTTACTCTCTATGCTTTGGCCATTCGTGACCTTTTGTGTTCCTGGTGCATGAGGGAGCTTCAGTGATGAAAACTGAGAGATCCATTTGTGTTCTCTTTACCCCATTGTTCTATGTTGCATGAGCCTTAGGTGTAGAGGTTGCATTGTAGATGTGTTACCTAGCCTTGAGCAATTCACAGAAAATATCACTGTGTGATCAATTGTGGAACTTGGTAATAATCTTCATCTATTGCCAAAGAAGCTTCATTGATGAGTGGTGTCAGCACAGACATACCTGCCCAGGGGTAGCATCACCCACAGTGGACTGAGCCCTCCAAAATCATTCAACAGTCAAGGAAATGCCTCACAGACATGCCCGCAAGGCCAATCCAGTAGAAGAAATTCCCCAGTTGAGGTTTCTTCTTCCCAGATGTGTCAGATTGACAACTAGTGCTATCCAGCACAGATGGGGTAGGAAATTCTGCCTAGGAAAAGAACATTGAGTTATTCAAAGGATGTTGCTGGTCATGTTTTCATATTGAACACTAATTACATGTTAATGACCAGTTTGGGTTTGGGGGGGGCTTCCTCACCAGGTTTTATAAGGATGCTGTCTTTCCTACCAACCAAAGTAGTTCTGTTCCCTATTATCATTTAGTTAATGCCCTCTGTTCCTGCGTCTTCATTAGCTAATCTGTTCAGAAGCAGAGACCAGAGCAACTCAGGAAGCCGAGGGGGAATGTGCAGAGGAGGCACTGGTTGGGCTGAAAGCAGCTGCCTGGGATAGCTCTTTAGACTCAGAGGGATCTGAATGTTTCTTTTAGTTTAATAGCTGTCTGGAGCTTTGAAAACTGGAAAGATAAAAAGAACAGAAAGCTGTGCAAGTAGGTGCAAGAACAGTGAGCTGAAGATGCTCTAAAGGGGAGGTCATCCATGCCATATTCTGTCCACATCCCAGCTGAAAAATAGGGAGAGATGGAGCCTGTAGTGGGAGACAGCAGTTGACAGCATCATTGCACCACCAAGTATAACAAGTAACTGATTGGGGGCACAGACAACGTGCTCATGAGAGAATGTGTATTATTTATTGTAGGTGTCTTATTTACTTCCTTTTCTTCTATCAATACATATAATCAAGAATATTCTGTATTTTTTGAATAGACTATCAAAGCTGGAACTCCTTCCTTGGAGTCTCTGGCACCCTCTAGTTTTAGCCCTGAGCATTTTATCTTAAAATTAAATATTACATTGCTTTAATTGATTTCATTTACTGAATTTACATTCTTATTTTTATTTATACCAGCTTCCAATCAGAGGACTATACAACCTCCTAGGGTAAGTTCAGATTTATTAAATGAATTTTAAGACTGATTGCTCGATGGATTATAATGAAGATTGGTAATTGGAATATTGAACTGATTTGTTCTCTGCTTAATGTGACATCAATTAAGACAATGTGGAAGGCATTTCATGACCTTCACATGAATGGATCTAATTCTTATTGTAAAATTGATGTTGGGTGATTTAAGTATCAATGAGAAAAATAAGGTATCCCTTAATATTATAGTCAGTATACTCAGAATTTGAAATTCATGAGTAAAAATATGGTTCTGTCTTCTATCAGAAGGAAGTTGATTCCAGTGTTTCCTTTAGTGTTGGGTTTGTTTGATGTGAATACATAGAATGACAGTTTCAGGTTTAGCAATAAGGAAGATAATTTTTTGCTAAATTGGTTTCATTCAAAACAATAGTCTATAAGATATATGTTGAATAAAAATATTCTCCAAATAATGGCTCCCCATTTTATGAGCATTTTTCTCTCCAAAAAGTGTCCTGTAGTTTCCATTGTATTTGGGATAATTCCATAAGCTCTCTGGGAAAATTCTGGGTGAAAGAGCAAATTTAGAAGGAGAGAGATGAGAAAAAAGTTATTTTATAGACTCATCATGGTGACAGGCCTAAAAGTTCTTATATCAAAATAAGATCTAAAGAGGAGACTGTAGTACTCAGCTTCCTGTAAATGATGAGTCTGGCAGCTTTCAAGGACACACCCAAAGGGCAATCTGGTACAGGATATGTTCATTCACCACAGCTTTTGATTTTGAGCAGATTAGTGCCATAGCTAACTCATAAACAGCCAGCAGTCTTTCTAGTACCTTTTAGAGATAACTCAACAGTTGGAGGGTTGAAGATTAACCCTTTCTTTTCTTGTCATTGAGTTAGGTTGGCATGATGTGAAAATGATTCTGCCTTGCTACCATCTAACTGTTTCTGTATCTGTCACTGCTATTTTCATGTTTGCATATTAATATATTCATGAGAAGTTAGAACTTTTTAACAGAGAGGTGGGTGGCATAGGAAATTCTACACAAAAAAATACTAAGAGAATAATATAGTTATTAAAATATTAACCAAACTTGGCAAGCTTTGCTTCACTAAGCCTTTGCTGTTTTGTTTTTAGTCTATAGAATTCACTGCTTACTCTATGTTAAATATTACTATAAGTCTTAGTATGAAAGACATGCAATAAATTAAATTTTATGTAAACATATTTTAAATATTTTCCAGAAAGCTGTAGAGGAACCCCTTAATGGTATGTGCTTACTATAAACTTATATATTAATCTTGGTCCATTACTAGATCATAATTTGATGAATGCTCACCTATGCCTTGGGAAGAATTTAGTTTGGGGTACTTGTTTCTTTTGTTGATTTTTCTCATGCCTTGGCCTCTCTTTTTCTTGATAATTCATCAAAAATTGGCAGTATTGCTTTTGTAATATTCTCACTGTCCTATGTCTGAAGTAGTTGATTACTCTAGCCAAGAGACATTTGGACAAGGGGACCATTGACCTTTTTTACTGGCCCGGGATGAGGCATAGAGATCCCTCAGTAGGTCAGAATCACAATGGCTTCCAATTTCTGACTTGACAATTTCAGAAAAACATCAGCTGCTGCCATGGAGTGAGACCAAAATGTTTTCCTTTCTATGTAAATCTTGATCTGCATTCCCCACTAAGTCTGTTTGCCTTGTGGACACTGTGGATGTCTGCTGTAGAATTGCTTTGCAATGAATGAGAGCCTCCAGTGAGTCTGGCTGTCTAGTTGTAGAATAGTTAGCTTTATGTTGCTGCATATTTGTTTATTTTGAGATAATTTCTAATTGTAGAATCTTACTAACTATCTTCTTGGCTTGTTACTAATCCTTAGCATTTAAAGAATCAAAAGGAATGATGAATGATGGTAAGTGTAAAATTCTAGCATTCTGCATTGGTTGACGTATGGACATTAAAAAGAAAGCAAAAAGCTTCTTGAAACTATAACTTTTTTTTTTTAAATAAAAGGGACATTGTCAATCAAAAAGGCCCACATTTCTTGATATATAAAACTTAGCCAGGCGTGGTGGCACACACCTTTAATCCTAGCACTTGTGAGGCAGAGTCAGGCGGATCTTTGTGAGTTCAAGGCCACCCTGGTCTACAGAGCGGGCTCCAGGACAGAGGGGCTGCAGAGAGACCCTGGTTCAAAAAGGACCAAAAAAAAAAAAAAAAAAAAAAAAAAAAAAAACTCAGATATACTTGGCAATGAAAATCATCCCTATAAAAATATTTAGGGTCAAGGAATCAGGCTGTCCTGGTTGCACAGAAGATGACCACTTCTGATAAAATGTTTCAGATTGAGTACCTGTTGATTTTCACTTTAAAATGCCTTTTATACTGTACATGGATAATCTGACACAAATCTTTATGAATTTGACAGGACTTTCTTTTATATTTATCAAGGTGATTTTGTTGCATGTTACATGAGGCCTTAATAGAACCACTTTCCCAAGCAGGAACTTGAGAAAGTTCCAACCTTGTAGGAAAGGATTAAAGAAAGAGAGGGAGAGAGACATTGTTTACTTATCCCATATATCCCTCTTTTTTGAATTCTAGATTAATAATGAAATAGAATTTTCCTGAATATTTCAAACACATTTCTTAATCCTTACTAATGAAGTCTGTGATTTTTACTTTACTGTATTACAGTGTTACCATAATACACTCTGATTCTTCAGTTCCACTGGCATTTAGTAACTATATTTGTATTTTTATCTTATTTCCAAAAATATCTTTATGCCGTTGATATTTGCAGAAAAACAATACAAAACCCTCCAGTACCACTTTGTTAATTTCCCTCAAAATGCAACCATTTATATGTTTATTCATCTGTCTGTCTATCTGTCTGTCACTCCATCCATCCACCCACCTACCTACCTACCTATTTATTTATTTATTTATTTATTTATTTGTTTGTTTATTTGGAGCCACTATCTTGGGGATAACAGTAAAGAGAATGCTTTGCTTTGGATTTTTACTTGTTCATAGAACATGAAGTTTATGATAAGCTTTGAAATACCCTGAAGTCTGTCAATATTTAGCTGATCAGAATATGGTGTCGTTTTTTAATGTCTGTTGATGAGCTCTTTCTTCTGACACCTGCTCAGGGCTCATACTGTGCTTTGGCCCAGTGAATGAACTTCAAGGTTCAGTGACGACTTTACCTACGCATGGTTCTATGTCTGTTTCACTTATATTAACTGAATGATATAACTTTAAAGTGAATGGGATGGGATGGAATGTTATTCTTGGATCAATAACTTTCACCTTGAAAAACCAACATATATTGCTTTTTGTTGCTCTCACCAAGGAAACCAAGATAATCAGCCTGTGTTTTGTTTTGTTTTGTTTTGTTTTGGGTCTTTTTGAGACAGGGTCTCTCTGTATCCCCAGCTGGCCTGGAACTCTCTGTGTGGATCAGGTTGGCCTCTATCTCACAGAGATCTACCTGCTTCTGCAGTGCTGGGTTCAAAGGCGTGTGTCACCACTCCTGGCCCGGCATCAGTATTTATTCCTGTTTAGCATTGACATTTTACTAACAAAACTGAAAGAGCTAAGGATTTGCCTGATTTCTGTCTTTGGCCTTTACAGATATATTTTTTATGTTTTTAGATACTGTATAACGGTTTCAAGTTTTAAAAATTCTTCATGTTTTAATGCATGGGAAGTAGACATAATGATATATTGATTTTCCATTTTCTAGAATAACTGAAGTAAAGTGATGGACTGTGACTTCAAGAGTCATAGACATGAAGGAATACCCTTGTGTTTAAGCACCATGGCCTTGATGACTCGCTGTTGGGAAGAAGAAAACAAAAGAAATAACCGTAACTGGCTTTCATCTCTGAGAGAACATGTCATTGACCAGTAAATGATTATTACAGTTAAGTTTATATTCAAAGCAGCTGTAATTTAGTTAATAAAAGAATTATGATCTGTGTTGTGTAACCAATTGAGATCCATTTTTCTATTGTTTTTACTCAATTAGGGGCAAAAGTAGAGGGGGCAACTTCCAAGAATGATGCCTGTAATAACCTTTGGACTCTGGACTATGGGCTTAAATTGATTCTGGATGAGAATTGCCTAGTACTAACCTGGTGATTAACCAGAGATACCTATGAAAACCAATGGTATCCAGCAAGCCTTAGAAAACTCAGGTTCCCAGCAGCTTTGGTGTTTATGCTGCTAGCTGAATAATGTGACTGCCACTTCTGGGTCATGGAACTAGAGACCAGAGTAGAGACAAGAATCAAAGTGAGTGTATCTTGGATGCCCCCTATGATACTGATGAAGATAATTGTCTTCATTCTTGGGGGTTGCCATTCATAAATTCCCCCTTTGACATATGTGTGCCCAGATTTTGGATACTTTTTTTATGGATGTGGCTTCTGTTTTGCATACAATCCTTTGGCCCCTGTCTTGTCGTCGTGTTACATGCCTTTCTGATACAAGATGGAGCACCTTTTCTCCTGTTCGATCATTTAATCATGATCCAGTGACACGGTAGTGTCAGTTTGCAGAAAGGAGCCAGACTTGTTCTCAGAGTACTGTGTTCACACTTTTCAACAAAAATAGCTATACTTGTAACATATATATTCCCTTCCTCTGATTTGAAGGCAAAAATCTACTGTGTTTCTTCCCATGTTTTCTGATCGGAGGCATGAAAAAGCAAGGCTGAAATCTGAACTGTGTGTCTCCTGCATGGCAACACGCGTCTCTGTGAGGCCCTAGCAAGGCCTGGGGAGGGGGTTTGACTCCTGTTGTCTCTTTGTTGCATGATGAACACTCATCACCTTCCTCCTGTATCCTGCCTCCTCGTCCTCCTCCCCTAAGTTTGAGAAGTAAAGTAAAACCACCACATCTCTCTCCTACCCCATTTAGAAGAAAACCAACGTTCTGACAGTCGTGATCGCATGGAGTACTTTTAGATTATTAGCACTCGTTTTTACCTCGTTTGTGGGTGTGTGTTTGTATGTGCACATGTATAAGGTAAGCACATGCATCTTCTGTACGGTCAAAAGCGGGGTGCCTACAGGAGAGCAAATGGTACCTTTGTGCTTTTGGTAAATACATTTAAAAACAAAGGTTTCCTTATTGGGTGGAATTATATTTGATGCAGATATTTGATCACCTTAAAACTTTAAAAACTAGGTAATTTGTCAAGCTCTTTTGACTGCTCACCAATACCCTCTAAAAAATACTAGTAACTCTTCCTGTTTGTGGAATAAGGAAGGCATTGACATTTGTGGTTGAATTACTCATGGTTATTTCTTCTTAGTCCACTGAATGTTTCCATGTGCCTCTTGTATGCCAAACTTATTGTCATCTTTCTTGTGGGGACCAAATGGTTTGTCCAGGACAAACCGAAACTATGACCTGTCTGCTGAGGCCTCTCAGAAAACTGAACACATTATCAAGATAGCACTTCTTAAAGAAAAATCTGTATCCTCCCTGATTCTGTAGCTGTCCAAACATTAGCACATGGAGAGGGAGCTGTTATGCCTTTATACAAATCTGATGCCTCCTTCTGCTCTTTGTTGTTCTTCTGAAAATATTTACACTTTGCTCATATTGTTTGTTGCTTTGGAAATCAGTTTTGATGACAGTAAGAAAAAAGCAGATGGACTTGGAAAAGATCGAAATTTCTATTCTCTATTAAGAAAGTCAGGTATGAAAATCTTACCAATTTTTTTTTTTTACTAAAGTCATACCTTTTCATGTTTAGTAAATTCTCCTCTGTTGGGAGTTAGTCTTGGGTCTCACCATCTGCCATGTTCCATACTGCCTGCCTTTTGAGGCACTGACTGCCCTAGGCAGTTCCACTGGTGGTAACCAGGGAAACACACGGTGAACTCAACTCTTGCTCTTAGTTATCAGGTTCTGTGGATAACGGACCGCAGCAAGAGTCCTCTTGCCTGGGCATCATTGGGCCAGCTCACACACTTTAAATCAGACCCACAGTGGCTCCCAGTTCCTGTCCTATCAGATTTAAATTGCTGACAGTATCATGGATACATGTATTCATTTTGCCCCGCAATGTGCTCTTTTCTTCTCGATTCTGTTTGCTGTGCCCCATCCTCCGTTCAGTTTTGCTTACTGTCCATCTGTCCATTCTCCATTTGTATGGTAGTGCAGAGCGACACCACATGTCATTTTCTGCAACAGCTTTTCCAGCCTATGGCCCAATCCCATTTTTCTTTTCTTTCAAAGCATTCTGCCCAGCCCTTCTCCCCGCTTGGCTGTGCCTCGCAGTCGGTCCCGATCTGCCTAGCGGCCTCTTTCATCTCGCTTACCCGCCCTGGTACTTCATGTATCTCTGCTTAGCTCTGTTGGGTTTTTGTCTTGTTCTCACTGGATTTTAAAATTCCTTCCACAGCAAGAGCTTTTCTTTCTTCCTTTCTCTTCCTGCAGTGTTTTGCATATATTAGCCACTCAGTACATATGTTTGATGACTGAGAGTTGGCTGCATTTAGATTTCTCACTCTTTTTAATAGGGTGAGGTAGAGAGAGTTTTCTTTTTTGACAAATTTCACATGCTCTGAAAACTATAAAAGGTACTGATTTTCACTTGATAATTCTAAGTCTGGTCTGTTTAAATCATTGAGAATGTCAGATTAAAAATCACGGGGCTATACCATAATAGGTGGTTGTTGTTTTTGTTTTTGTTTTTAATGTAGTGACCAAATTCTGATTTGAGCTGATAAAGCTCAAAAGGTGATATTTATTCCCCCACCACATTAATAAGAATTAAGCTGTATAACACCTTCTAGATTTCCCTTGTCTTATAATGGGTATTCCAAAATGGCAGTCAGCGGTTATATCTGATGTACAAATTCCTGTGTTTGCCATTTGTTGGGAACTAGAGAAAAAGAATTGTCTGGCAAGCCTTTATCATTTTACTGTATTTCATTGAGAGTTCCTCAGAAACCCAAGTTTTCACGTGTGTCCTCCACTCACAATCTTTTACCTGCCACACCCACTGGAGGTCTTCATAAGTCACCTTCAGTGGCTGATAAGGATTATCCAAGTTAACTTAAAGTGATGAATAGTAACTGGAAATTGTCCTGCCTTTAACTTTGCTAGCCCTTAATTATGACCATGTAAAACTGCGTTTTCCATAAATCTAGTGTTGGAGAGCATTTTTAATAAGCTTCTCTATAAGATGACATTAGCACAATCTCAAAAGCATTGTTACAGTTGATCAGAGAAGAAAGCATTTTTATTTTTATTAAACAGAGCATTATTTACAAAAAGCCATTGTTGAGAATTAGTTCCCACATCATATAAATATCCATTTACCATACTGAATAATAAGAGAACTCCAGCATTGCTGTGTGGAAGGTGCTCTCTTGGGGGCCTTTTTGCATAGCAATTAAAGGTGTGCTATTTGTTGTAGCTATTTTTTTTTTTTTTTGCAGTGATTTAAAGACCAAAGTTGTTTTACAGCTGTGTTACCCTTAAAGGTTTCTTTTATATGTATTAAATCAATTTATCCTGTTTGAAGCTTTGAATACCTGCAATCTTTGCCAAGATACTTTTTTATTTAAAAAACATAACTGTGTACATATTACCCTGTAATATTATGTATACTTAATAAAACATTTTAAGCTATTTTGTTGGGCTGTTTCTGTTTTGACAGCAGACCACAAGCATGTTTCTGAGAAATTCAGACTTTTAATGCCTTTTTCAAGTTTTCCAAAATCTGTGTAACAATGTAAAGGATTTTTGGAAAGAATTTTAAATATACACACTAAATGATTCTTAAAGTGGAGAAAAGTTTAATTAGTAATTCTAAACAGATACAGTGTGTCATAATTAACTTTTAGTTCATTTTTCCTACAATACATGAAATCACGGGGAGAAACCCGGAGTCCTGGGCTCTAGTCCTGGAAGTAGGGCTCCCCAACAGAAGACCTGGACCAGCCACTCGCCCTGCGCCTCAGCCATCACCATCGTCTGTAGGCCAAGATGGAAGTGTGTGTTTCTCCATCAGTTAGGCTATTTTGAATGCAAATTCAAGAAACCCCAAATCGACGGGAAAAGGGGGAATCTATTAGACAATACAACCTGAAAATTCCACCATTGCAGCTGGGCTCCGGGCCGTCAAGACACATCAGGGACTCAAAGTCCTGCCAACCCTCAGCTTTTTCTCTGTGTGAAGGAGCCTGCCTCCTCCCCAGTTCCATGTGAGCTAAAGGGTTGGCTACCAAACACGGAGAGTTGAAAAGAATGCATGTATTAGTCCTGCTGCTGTGATGAAATGCCTGGACAAAAGCGAGTTAAAAAAGAAAGGGCTTATTTTGGCTCACAGTTGGAAGGTTACAGCGCGTCAAGGAGGAGACGTCATGGGGCAGCTGGTCACATGGCGTCCATGGATGAATGCTGCTGTTCCTCTCTCCTTTCTAGTCCTCAAGCAATTAGGGTGGGTCTTCCCACTCAAACCTAATCTATATAACCCCTTATAGATGTGCCCCGAGACGTGTCCTAGGTGGTGTTAGACCCTAACAACTGGTTATTTTAACTACTTTTTTAAGTTTGTGTGTCTGAATCACTAAAGCCAAGACTGTCTCCCTCTGGCTGGGCCAACCTGGAAGAGAGCTTGTGGGATGTATCTGTAGCCTAGCCATCCTACAGGTGGAGGACAGAGGGCAAATTCTCCTGAAGCAGAATTGGGTAGTTAGCAGTCAACTAAGGTGATTAGATTTGGGGCACAGATTCCCAGTCAGTATGTATCCCTTCAGGTCTGTATTCCAAATCTGCAGTACATGTATACCTTTTGAATGGAAAATAATATTTGGCAGCTGAGAACCACCTCATTCCTTACCTCATAGGCAATTTAATTTTTATGCACTTAGTACTTTTCCATTCTCAGCAGGAGCAATTAATGGAGTTCAGAAAGCATTTGATGGCCTCCCTCCTGCACTGAAAGCCGCTCAGTGTTGCACAGAGCCGTATTCTACCTGATTAGAATTCCCCCCAAGGTGTAGGCTTCAAGTGCAACTGGGCTTCACTTCTACGTGGTGCCAGTCCACCTCGAGGCCTCAGATCTGACAGCTTTAGCAAACAGTGGACTGTGGTAATATCTGAGGCTGGCAGTGCTTACCTTGCCACTAGTAACTCTAGTTACTCTGCAGTTCTTTACACATAGTTATGTATAAGGATAACAGCTTTCAGCTCTACAGTAGCCAGTTGTGGGAGACCAGATGTCTTTATCTAATTTGGGTGATGAGGAAAACATAGAAAGCATTTCTCTCCAATTTGGAGACTTTCATTGCTGTTATTGAGACAGGTCTCCCTGTTAGCCCCAGCTGGTCTGGAACTTGCTATATAGACCAGGTTGGCCTTGATCTCACAGAGTTCTCCCTGCTTCTGCCTCCCAAGTGCTGTGATTAAAGGCATGGGCCACCATTCCTGGCTATGAGAAAAACATTTTGCAAGGCTGACAACTGCAATGAGTGTCTGTCTTGGTGACAGCATGCTACTCTTCCAGCCTTCTGAGCCTTGCCATTGCTCTCTGTGTACAGATACTACAACACCACAGCATGGCACTAGGCCTTCTGGAAGCCTCTACTTGAAATAAGCTTATTTCATCAAAGACCCATCTTCCAAACACACACACACACACACACACACACACACACATTGGTGGGTTTTTTGGTGGGGGAGTGGGTGGCAGAATCTTGGTATTCAAACTTGCTATGTACCCCAGGCTGACCTCAAACCTTGGGATCCTGGTTCAGCTACCCAAGTGCTGGGATTACAAGGAGAAGCATCCACACCCAGCTAATAACAGTAGATGTGTTTCATATTGTCTTGGGTTATCTGAGAAATGCCTTCATATTGAAGTGACAATATTTAAGGTGTTAGGCTTTCTAAATATAGGCTAAGAGAACTCAGCCATGCTAAGAGCTACTGGGCAGTGCCAAAACCTTTGCTCTCCCAGTAGCCGCCGCCTCACTCTGAAGGAACAGCTGCCCTGTGGCCTTAGTAAGGAGACTTGCGTGGCTGGCTTGCAGCCCTACCTCCATAGCAACTCCTTCTAGGAAGGCTTCTCACTCTCCGGGGAGTTCTACCCCAGCTCAATCAGAAGTTGTTAGTGATATTCATAAGCCTCCTTTTGCAAGTTGGCAGAGGTATGTGTTTGGTTACCTGAAGAAACCTTTCCTCATGACAGTGTTACCAAGTATTCCTCTCACAGGAGGATTAGTTAGCTCTACATGTCTTTTACTTTATAATCATGGTTTCATAGTATTTGTCTTTAGTCACGTACCTACTTATTGATGGAAATGGTTCCAGTAGCAACTCTTACTGAATATTATAGAAAAGATCCTGGATCTGGCTGGAGAAGAGCTCTGATAGAGTTCTTACATAACATGTATAAGCCCTGCATTCAATCTGTAGCACTTTAAAAAAAAATCTCCTAGATCCTAAGTAGGAATGTGTTTAAAACTTCAACAATTAGTAATTTTTCATATTTTTCTCATTTCTGTTCAAAGAAAACTGCCCCCAAAAAACTATGAAAGTTTTAAACCCACTGACAGTGAGACATTTAATTGTCTAAAAGAACTGTATTTGAAATTATACCAGTTTTTTGTTTGGATAAACATTTTCAAAAGTACAATTTAGTAAAATCAAATATCCTATTATTTTATTCCTTGGAAAAGTCTTAAATACAGTCTTTAAGAAAATCAGACTAAAAGATTTGGCTGGATCTATACCCACATCCCATCCTTAGATTTCTGAGTAGAATCTTTTTAATGTATTGTATGGCTGGGCTGCACTTAGTGGGGAGATCACCAAGTGCTTTGACCCTCCTCAAAGCAACTGGGATTCTTGAAAGCTGTCAGGAAGCGATAAGAGGGCCATAGAACAGAGTCTTCCTGAGCGGCCAGGCCTCCAGGGAGGCCACTCATCAGCTTTAACGAGTCTAATGAGGACCATGTTGCTCACAGGCCTCAGCCTAACCACGGTGCCCGGATTATTCAGGTGACTCCATCCTGTTCCTCAGAGGACTAGAAGGGTCCCCGTGGGGTCAGGCAGCTTCACACGGAGGAAAGTGCCTTTCCATGATCACAGCCACATTGGAGATGGGTGTGGAGAGAGCAGAGCAGTACCAGGCAAACACCTCTGCAAAGCCTTCTCCACCTGCCATGATCCATGGAACCCAGAAACAGAGGTCAAAAGATTAATTTACTCGTATAAACAGTCTTTTTGCATGTTTCCCCTGAGAAACAAATCCACCACAGTTTTCACTATGTAGAGAGAAAACAAATTTGTTTGTAATGAAATGAAAACTGGATTCCAGAATTCATGCATTCTTGGCCCTGGACGCCATCCAGACCCACATTCTCTGGTCCTCTTGGGTGCTTTTAATTCTTCCAGCTGGAGATTAAATAGAAGGGATGGCTTCTCCAGGGGAGAAGGGAGAAAGCAGCATGTATTCTTTAAAAGACTCCATAAGATAATAGATTTTTTAAGCTGTTGCTGAGTATAACTTACTTATGGTTTTAAAGGGCCTTTTTCAAATGAAATCTTTGTGAGCAATAGTAAAGAAATCTAGATCTCCCTGTGGTGATGTTTAGAGTCTTGTCAGGGATTTAAATCTAATTATTAGCCTGAAAGAAAAAAAGAGAAAGACCTGGCCAAGTGTCAGCCGGAAAACAGCCGTGGTGGTGTTCAGCAGCCCCGTTATTAATGCCTTCAAGGAGAGTTGGGCATGTTTATTCTTGCCTTTGAAAGAAGGCCACAGAGGCTTCGACATTTCCTGAGAATAGAGTCTTTTTCCATGGAACAGAGGTGCTTCCTATGCACCTGACTTCTGACTAACTGATGGGAGATGTGGCAGTGGGGGAAGGGCAATGCTCAGAGCCAGGGTGCCTGGGACCTGTGTCTCACCTGCTGTGTCACCCTGTACGATTTAGCCAACTTCTCTGGGCCTCAGTGCCTTTGCTTGCAAAATGAAGATTAAATATGGGATTCAGTGAGGTGGTGCAGTTGGCACAGTTTCCCTTTCCCTTTTTCTTCTTCTTACCCATTGACCAAGGCAGAAAAAGAGAGCAAGCATGCCAGAGTCTATGGATGAGATTCGTACACTGGTCCTTATTATCCCAGGATGAGTTATTGCCAATGCACCACATAGAACACCAAGTGACTGACAGTATAAATAACCAGTACAGCTAAGCCGTAAACATGGGTCCCAGCCACAATATTCCTGTTAATGAAACGGGAGGACAGGTGACAGGAGGCAGCAGATAAGGCACCTACCTCTCAAATACAAAGAAGGGGGAAGGGAAGCATCCCGTCCCTGGAGCACACGAGAGTCCTTGGGGCTCTACTCCTCCTGCCAGCACTATTCAGCCCAATTTATTCATTCATTCCAGTTCTGAGTCTCAAGACTTCTGAAAAATATGTGAAGTGCAAGCCCTCCAATCACACTAGACAGAATGTGATTAAGAACTTGGAGCTGTCTTTAGTCTAATAACCAGCAGAAACTAAATCTAAGTGTAAGAAAGTGGAGACAAGAATTGAAAAAACTCCTTATAAATGTGACTTCATAAATGGAAGCATCTCTGGCTGGAAGTTTCTCTAAGGCTCAGGTTACATAGTAACCTGTTTCTCCTCCAAAATGATGAAGTCTTTGCTCCATCTGCCCTCTCAGGTGCTGGAAAGGCAGCTGGCGATGTGCTGTGAATGGGAAGCGGCTTCTATTTACTTTTCCTCGTCCCACTCACATGGCCAGTGATAGTGTTCAGTCCAAATGGGACTAAAACGTCACATGGGCTGAATGGCCAGAGTCCTCCAAGCATGGCCTAGAAACCTGGTTTAGAAGAGCTCCTGGTTAAAGGCTGCAAACTCACCGAGCAACATGGCTTTCTGTTAAGCTCCTAATGCTGACAGTGCTGTATACTGTTGAGAGGAGGCTGAACTGGCCTACTGTGTCAGTGTTTAAGCTCCTGATGCCCAGCTTGGCCAAGGTCTCCTGAAGCGTCAGTGCTCACAGTGCACTAAATGATACTTCCCCCTTTTTGTTTGCAAATTCAGCCACTGCACTAGGGTCCTTCTTTAGTCTGTCTGTCTCTGGGGGACAGAAAGTGATTCAGAGTACCAATCACAGCACCACAATCATATCAAAAAGTGGTCACTGTGTCCTTCATCAGGAACACTGCCATTCTGTTACACCAAATGAAGACTAGTAGAGACATCTCTCATGTCTTCGTCCAAACTCATCCCTCATTCCTTTTCTCCCAGAAATTAAAGTGGTCTGCCCGTCATGAACTCTCAGTGAATTCTGCAGTGAGAGGGATGTTCCAAGCATGGAAAAGCAGAAAAGCATTTGTTGTACAGTGGAATTAACTGTGGAACCAAATAGATAAACACAGGACAAACAAGTATATCCACACAAGATTAACAAGAGCCTTGTTCTACGAGAAAAAAAAAGTCAGCATTAATGAAAATTAAGCAATATCTCACTGGAATTAGTAAATAAATATGTATCCATATGCTTAATTGAAAGTGAGACCCAATTATATTATACTTCCTGCTGAGCTGCTTAAATCAAGAAAGTTTAATGTTAAATGAGACAAATCAACTCAGGACATCTTGTCATCTGCATTTAATCAAGACTTCTGCATCTCAGACAAGCTTTTTTTAAAATTTTTTTATTGATGTTTTGTGTATTTCATACATCATTTTCCAATTCAGTTCAGGCATATTTTCCCTTCCCTTCCCCCCACCCCACCCCACCCCATCCCAGATCATGCATTCTGCCATAACTGTCCTGCATCTTTCTCTCAGTTTTTTTTTTTCCATTTTTTTCAGACAAGCTTTTAAGATGAGTAGTGGTAAGGCCATATTTAACGGAAACTATAAACTTCCACCGACTCCATGTTCAGGTTTATGGATGTCCAGTTTGGACAGACATCTAGAAAGAATCTGGCTGAAAAACTGCTTCTGGGTGGAGTAGACTGCTCAGTTGGAAAAGTGCCTGCTCTGTAAGCATGAAGGCTTGAGCTCAGTCCCCTGCACCCACATAAAAGCTACTTGTGGGGTCAGACATCTGTAACCCTAGAGCTAGGGGTCAGGGGAGGGAGAAAATACTAAGGAAGACAATTCCTTGAAGCTTATGTGAAACTCATTTAGTGAACTGATAAATTTTGGATCTCATTGAGAGTGTCTCAAAAAAATAAATAAGGTGGAGAGTTAGAGATGAAAAGATGGACTATGCATATATACACACACACACAAACACATATGCATACATGCCAAAAGCAAAATCGTTTTAAAAAGCCAGGTATGGTGGTACATGCCTTTAATCCCAGTATTCAGGAGGCAGAACAGGCAGATGTGAGATCCCGGACACCCTGGTCAATGTAGCAAGTTCTAGGCCAGATGGGGGCTGCATGGAGACTCTGTCTCAAAAAGACAAAAAAACAAAAGTTACTTCCTCCATACCTTTTAGTCCGTGACTTAGATGAAAAGACACCACATGGAGCTAAGAAGAATAAAACTTGTATCCTGTAACTGTAGCTCTAGTTGGAATTATTAACATTTTCTCTAATAGGAGAACAACAGAAATGTCCAGCACAGCATTTACTTGATATTTTTCCTTTTACTTAAATTTTTGCCATGTCCTGAGCATCTCATAGTATGTTTAAAAAGTCAGACACTGGGGACTCTTCCCAACTGCTTTGTCTAAAAACCTTACCACAGTTCAATTTCTAAGTTGACTTCTTTCCATCTCCCCCATGCAGGTAAACAGACAGGGAGACACCTGAGTTAATCCTCTCTGAATTTATTATCAGAAACTCAGGGAGGGGGTAGGACTAGGACATAAGGTAGGAAGGAGACAGACTTCCCTCTCCCCAGAGTCCTGGAAGGCCCAGGGATGTGGGAAGGAGACAGCCAAGAAGCTGGAGGTGGCTACGCCTGGCCTTGGGGTTATGTGCGGCCCTTCCCATTCATTCCTCATACATCCCCCCCTCACTTGTCAGGAGTATTTTCAGGACTAGAGAAAAGACAGTTGAGATACCATGTCAAGTGTCATAAAACCCATGAAAGAAAGATACCTAATCAGTGTCACTTCACATGTCACTGTTAATCAGGCCAGCTTGTCTTCCTGTCTCACATACTCCCATACCCTGTAACTGACATCAGCAGCCATGTCTTATGCTGGATACTATGTAAGAGACTGAAAGTACAGGCAGAATCTGAGTTCTTCCAAGATGGGATATTGGAACTTAGCAGATTTCATGCTTTCTATGATCACTGAATCCGTTGTTTGTTACATAATAAAAGGAAAAAAAAAGAAATAATGTCCTTATTTCCTTCTGCAAATGTACTAAGGATTATATAAGAGATGGTTAAAGCAAGATCAAAATGAGAACTGGGCCTAGAAAATTCCTGAGTAAATGAAATTAGGCCTCAAAAATAACTTTACCCTCACTGAAACTACAAAATAAGCAAAACTCCATTTAGGCAGTTTATAGTCATTGCTTAGAAATGCCAAATAGATACAAAACAGCCTCACCCAATCATAAACAGCTAATTGGCTTATGATTATGTGACTAGGGAATTTCCAACAGACAAAGTAGAAAAGGGAATGTTAAATACACCGGATCAGATAATTTCTTCATTGTGCTTCCGAGTTTCCCTACACATTGCTACCTCTGATAGTATGCTATCAGAACATTAAGCATCTTTCACAACTCTGGTATTCCCCAATTTGTGAACTGTTTCATTCTCAAATTAACCCTACAATTTTCTTGTGCCTCGGATGACTCTTTTACATATAAAAGAACCTACTGGAATATAACTGGGAGCTGAACAAATTTACCCCTCTACACACACACACACACACACACACACACACACACACACACACACCCCTCTCATAATCAGAAAATGAAAAAACTACATTCTTACATTCTTCTATTTCTTAATTATTTTAGGCATGTTGTAGGTACAAATTGAGTTGTTTTTTTTTAAAGGAGCTTTTAGGATTAAAGGCTTGTTAACAGGTTTTAAAAATTCATAAAACTAATAGTCATTCAAGGCCAGCTGTCCTGGGAGTGGATCCTTCATCAGCAGTCAGCCCTGGGCCCATCTGAACCCTAGGCAACCAAAGCCCTCTGGGCTCCAGGAAGGAAAAAGAGGAGGCCTTGGGAGACACAGCCCACATCCTAGAGCCCTGACATTGGCTTTCCTCGCTGCCATCAGAACCACTCTGTGAAAGCTAGTAGGCACCTTTGGTCCAGGCCAGCCCTCAGGCCCATAGACACCATGGGCACCTGTTGTTCACAATAGACAAAATCAGGAGCACATCCTTTTCTGGATCGATCTAGAGGAAAACAAGAATGTTTGAAATCCCTACCCTGCACTCCAACTCTCTTGGATTTTCCCCTGGCTTTAAACAGATCCCTCAGTTTCAGTTCTGAAGTGCAGAGTCTACTCAAATCCTGACTGCACACCAAGGAAGACTGAGACATTCAAGAGCCCCAGTGCAGGCGGGGACCATGTCATTTTAGCAGGCAGTGTTTTGTTCCTTAGCTCTGGCTGATGAACTTTGGGCCTGTGGTAGACATGGCTCACTCCGTCTCACTTCTGTGAAAGGGAGGGTCTGGCCCAGATGCTTCAAAGGCTAACTCAGCTCATCAGTCACTCCTCCACAAAGTGGCTCAGTACTCCAGGGCTCTGTTTCTTCTCTTGACCCCTGGAAGAGGTCAAGGGATACATAATGCATCTATAATAGAAGCCAGCACCCCAGCTCCTACCTCTAGTGATAGCAAAATGCCAGAAAGGAAATCCTAGTCAGCCTCATAGAATGCCCTGAAGCCACCAGGCCCAAGCCAAGGTCAAAGACCTGCCTTATGGGTCACCTAGGACCCCAAAGCATATGAAAACCCAGAAGGCCTTCAGAAAAGCTCAGCAAGGACCCTTCAACATTCAAAGAGCTGTGTAGAAGATGTATGTAAATGCGCCCCAGGCAGGCAGGGTTTATATGATATACATTTTTAAGACATTTGTGTATTAAATGAAGTAGAAAACAGCAGAAAGAGATCTGGCATTTTAAAAATTCCTAATTTCTACATAAATTATGTAGAATATAAATATAAATTTATGTTTTACACATAAAACACGGCTATACTGGGCTTGCATTACCCCTCCTCCAATGGTCAGCTGGAGTTGGACAGCCTTGTCCCTTTGGAAGGGGACATAAACCCCAATTCTCCAGGGCCCCCTCCACAGTGGAGGTTTGAGCATGGATTTTAGTTTTGTGCTTGTAGTGGAGCAGTATTTTCCTGTGCTCCTGAGCCTATAAAATATAAGAAAACAAAACATATACCCCAGAGGGGTTTTCCCAGCAAGTGGGAGAAAGCATCTTTTCGGAAGCAAGGAATAATATGAATGTTTACTGCACAAACCCCTAACACTGGCCGCTCATGTACATTACCTGCCTGACTCTTACAGGCTTTGCTGCCTCTCTCTGGAAAAGTTGGAAGGTAGAAATCGGCAGATAATCTGCAACTATTCATCCGAACCCTTCCTCCTACACGGGTCATGGTGGGATAACAATGACACCCAGTGTGGCAAGAGGTCACTTGTCTTTAGCTCTGGCTTGCTTCTCTGCCTGCAGCAAACTTAACAGAGCTTATCCATTAGTTTTCAAAGAGGTAGGATTTGGGAACTAACCTTTAGCTTGTTTGCTTGGAATACTAAGAGCATGAATTTCTATTACTGGTCATTTCCATCTTTTGTAGACATAAGAAATCCAGGCTTAGACTGGTAAACAACTTGCCCAAAGGGTGGAATTGGAATATTTATCAGCTGGTTTAGAAGTAACCCGTCCTTGCTACTCCTGGGGAAGGCAAGGTGACCCTTTTCATGGTCTCCTTCCCTGTTCTCCCACTAGGCATACAGTAGGTGCACGTGATACCCCTCTAGTTGTAAGCACGCCAGCTCTTCCTAGACCCTTCCTATCACCTAGCAGATGGGACAAGGCAGGGAGAGAAGCCAGGTGCCTGCAGCCTGATGGGATGGCAATTTCCAGCTCAGGCTGACAGAACTAGGTTCTGGAGTCCTTAGGAGAACATGTGATACCTGGAAACAAGGACGACTAAAACCTCTTACTTTTCTGCCTCTGGCATCACAGTGCTGCCGGGACCCAGCAAAGAGGACCAGGAAAGGAGGTCTAAGTTAACAGCCTGTAACTTAGCGTAACTTAGAGAATTTTCCAGGCCGTAGCATCATGGCATGTGGCCGTACAGTGGTGACCCTTGTCCCCATCCTTGCTTTCGCTTTCCGTGATTTCAATTACCTAGGAAACTCTGGTCTGAGATTGTAAAAATGGGAAATTTCCAGAAATAAAGCAATGCAGAGATTTGAAAGTGCATGTTATTCTAAGTAGCATGCTGAAATCTTGCAACATCCTGTCCACATGTGAATTGCCGCTTTGTCCCATGCATCCACGTTGTATATGTTACCTGCCTGTTGCTTCGTGGCCATCTTAGTTGTCAGGTTAACTGCTATGGTACTGCATGCAGTGCTTTGTTAATCTTTACAGAGTAGCCTCGCTCATGTATCACAATGTCCATGTAGTCATTCATCTCCTCATCTTACCACATAGGCATAGTATCACGTCATCATAAGCAGTGCAATGCCCAAGATAGTCAAAGAAAGAGAGAATAATCACATAACTTTTACTGTAGTAATTATTATAATTGCCCTCTTACTATGCCTAATTTATAAACTTCCTCATGGGTATGTTTGTACAAAAAAATCATAAAGAGGGCTGGAGAGATGATGCAGATGTTAAGAAGAGCACTGGCTGCTCTTGCAGAGGACCCAGGTTCAATTCCCAGCACCCTCATGGTGTGGGTAACAACCATCTATAACTCCAGTTCCAGGGATCTGATGCCCTCGTCTGACCTTCACGGGCATTTCAGGACATCGGTGCACTTAGATACATGCAGGTAGTATACTCATACACACAAAACAAAAATAACAAAATAAAATTTTAATCCTATAAAGGATTTGGTGGCTATCTCTGGTTAAGGGACACCCACTGCGGGTACTGGAACCCTGAGAATAAGGAGGAGATATTGTGTAAACATCCTCAAAAAATAGAAAATGTTTGTAATTGTTACTGGTAGAACAAAAGTACAGGCTGTGAACTCTGGAAAGCTCTATAATCACAGTCACTCAGTTAATTTGACAAATACCTGCCACGAGCTGGGAACCTACACAAGTAGTTTTCCTAGCCTCACTGCCTGTGACCACGTAGGCCAAAGTCTTACATCTTCTACACCTATAGCTTGAAGTCGGGGTGGAAGCAGCTGATATCAATGCTTCTGTCCCTCCTCCAAACTCATATGCTGACGCCATACCCCCCCAGTGTGATGCTATTTGGAAGAGTGGCCTCTGGGGTGTCATTAGCTTAGGTTATAAGGGTGCCCTAAACCAAAGATAGTACCACAAGAAGGCAGCCATCTGGGATCCTAGAAGGGGGCCCTTGCTAAGCACAAGATCCGCTGGACCTGCATCTTTGACTTCCCAATCTCCGGAACCGAGAGAAACAAATGACTGTGCTTCAAGCCATGTAGTCCACTGACACAGCAGCCAGAGTTAGGGCACCACCAATATGTACTCTGTCAGTAAATTCACCAAATAACAACTCTGTAGAATGACCAGTAACCTGAAATGATGCTTAGAAGTTTGAACAAAATTTCCAATCGAGTACAGACTGATGGAACTTCACTTTGGATTCCAAGAAACCATAAGAATATCAATTAGAGTTTGCATGGTGGTGCTCACCTTTAATTCCAGCACTCAGGGATCTCTCTGTGAGAAAGGCCAGCCTGGTCTACATAGTCAATTCCAGGTCAGCAGAGGGCTACAGAAGATCCTGTCTTAAAAAGAAATGTTCTGGGCTGGAGAGATGGCCTAGCGGTTAAGAGCGCCGACCGCTCTTACAGAGGACCCGGGTTCGATCCCCAGCACCCACATGGCGGCCGAGAACCGTCTGAAACTCCAATTCCAGGAGAACTCCAGTTCCAGGGGAATCTGATACCCTCTTCTGACCTCTGTGGCACTGCACGACACGGGTGCACAGACTTGCTTGCAGACAGTACATTCATACACATACAGAAATAAATAAAATTAAAAAAAGAAATGTTCTACCATGTCCTAACTCTCTACTAAGCACTTTAGATTTGTTGTTATTCATTCGAATCCCTTATCCATGAGCCACAGGAGGCTCAGAGAGTACAAATCCTTATCCAAGGCAGCCCTGTTGATGACAGCTACAGGCAGCTTTCAAACAAGTTCCCCTGGCTCAAAGCCCCTCTCTGTTCCCCACAGCTCGCCAAGGAAGGCTGTGCTGGAGAAAGCTGCTTGGGTTTCAGACTGTTGAATCTCCCTTGACTTATAAGAAGCTGTTTGCACAGGCAGTCAACAAGGTTTCTACAGCTGTATTCCTGAAGAGCATGCCCAGAATCATTTCTTACAATGGCATCTTCCAGATGACTGAGCCATGCCTGCTTGGCAGTAAGACCAGACTGACCTATTTCAACTTGATGGCTGCATTCTGGCACAATGGAAAAAGAATGCACAAAGTGGGAAATTTACTACAGATCCAAAGGAAAATAGGAAATATCACCTTTTCCTGATTCTAAGATGTCTAGTATGGGTAATCTAAAATCAAGATGTATCATTTTTAAAAAACTAGTGTGTAATTTTAATGTGTTTTTTTTTCCTTCCTAACTGTTCCCCCAAAGGACAGTCATTGACCTTCAAGTCAGAGGACTTCAAAAACCGTGATAAAAGAACTGTATGTCTTAAAAGCAATGGCATCTCAAGGAAACTATGAAGCAATGATGTCTAATCTTAACACTAATTTGTATTTGTGTCCTCAATACCTGGTGTGCAAGATGATTTCAGAATATGCTTGTTAGAAGAACAAATGCCTCACAAAAACAGACAGTAGAGTTTTTCATTAGGGAAACTGTCAGGCACATATTGAAGCCTTGAATGTGTGCTGGCTTGTCATCTCTGCCCCTACCCATTCCCTCTCTGCTCTAGATAAATTCTGAAGCAAATCTTAGCTGTCAGAACCCTCATCAGTAAATGTTTCAGGGTGTATCTATAAAACACAAAGGATAGCTTTTTTAAAAAACCTATAACATTATCATGAGGCCCTAAAAATCACCCCAGCTCCCTAAAAATCAATATTAATAAATCCCCTAATATCATTTCATACCCATTTGATATTTCCATTTTAATACCTTCTATCATCAATTTTTTAAAACAATTTTTATTAATTTTATTTATTTCCGTATGTGTATGAATGTACTGTCTGCATGCAAGTTTGTGCACCCGTGTCATGCGATGCCGCGGAGGTCAGAAGAGGGTGTCGGATTCCCCTGGAACTAGAGTTCTCCTAGAATTGGAGTTTCAGACGGTTCTCGGCCGCCATGTGGTTGCTTGGGATCGAACCCGGGTCCTCTGCAAGAGCGGTCGGCGCTCTTAACCGCTAGGCCATCTCTCCAGCCCCTCTATCATCAATTTTTAAAATCATTTTTCTCTTAAGATCCAAATAAGGCCAATACCCTTTCCCTGTTGGTTGTCATTAAAGGACCTATGTCTTATGAGATGAGGCTCCCCGATTATGGCCTCACTTGATAGCATACCCATGATATTGTTTAGCATATGTCCTTTTCTCCCTTAATTCCTGTACTCCAGTGTTGACCACTGTGGATATACGCACATTTAATTTGGATTTTTATACTTCAAGCAGGAGTTATGTGAGGCACGTTTTCTCTGGATGCTATTAGCTATTGATGACTGTTTAGCTTATGTCATAACAAGCAATTTTGATATGTTGCCCCATTTAGAAGAACCCCAGACTACCTTTAAAAATAGTGACTCAGATGCGAGCTATGCCTCTTGTTCAGCATTTGCTGCCCTTGATTGCAGGGAAAAGTGATAGTCTTTGTGTGTCTTTGATATCTCATTGTGTTCTGCAGTGACATAAGGGTTGTGAGCCCTTAGAACCGTATCTAAACTAAATAACATTATACAAACTTTTGTTTCAGTTAACCAAAAACAAGATGAGGATAGCAGGAACTTCTTTTAATTTTTTTAAAATTTTTTATTTATTTCTGTATGTGTATGAATGTACTGTCTGCATGCAGGATTCCCCTAGAACTGGAGTTCTCCTGGAATTGGAGTTTCAGACAGTTCTTGGCCACCATGTGGGTGCTGGGTATCGAACCCGGGTCCTCTGCAAGAGCGGTCAGCGCTCTTAACCACTAGGCCATCTCTCCAGCCCAGCAGGAACTTCTATAACAAAATCATTGCTTATGGTTCCCTGTGTACAGGATGAACACTGCAATTCATGACATGTACCCTGAGATTGCATCCAGCTCTTGCTACACAAGCATGTGCCAGGCCATCAGTGATGAAGCACCTTGTACTGGGTTCCATTAAGTTTATCACAACAAAGGAGTGGCGACCCCTAAAGACTAGTTTCTTTCCTGTCCCACAAAGTCTACTGTGTTTATCTTGAGAGTCTCTGCACATATTGCCTAGTTGATGGATTATGTCCCATTTGATATATGAAAACTCATATAGTGTACCCACATAGCAAATAAGGAACAAGTGTGTCCCAGGCATTTAGGGAAAGAGCCATGTCTGTGAGCAGATCTGGAAACCTCAACAGTGTCCAAGGCCATTATTAGTGTGTCTCTGAAGGTCATTTTCTTTTTGTATATGCCTGTATTTTTACTCTAGTTTAAATTAATTTCATTACACTTTAGTTTGCATTGTCGTAAGAGAAAGACATTAGAATGGCATACAGCAAAAGCTAACAACTTGGCTCACCATTAAGAAGTTTTCACAACCTATAAGCATGTGAGTGTATATAAGGTGATATAGATATATAGATACATACATTTTCTTTGAAATTAAGGTTTTAAGCAATACCATCATCATTATGTGTGACACACTCTGGCATTTTCTTTTCTATTCTACCCCTTCAGACAAAATAAAAATGCAAGTTGTAACCCACTAAACATATTTCAAAATGCAGAGGTAGGTCATAACTTTTATCTTGAAAGGGACATCCTACAGTGAAGATTGAGACTGAAGACATCAAAGAGAAGGTCGTGGGAGCCAGACGGATTCCAGGTACAAGAATTAAGACTCCTAAGAAACTGGAGTATCATTACTCTGTGAATTGGATCAGAAACTGGAACACAGCCATATTTGCCACATGACAAGATACTATTGTATGGCCCAGGTGAAGGGACAGGCCCTTTGTGTGTAATTTGTGAGCAGGTGAACCTGGGAAATAAATCAAGATCCTCTAGTGACTCAACAGTGAGAGAGAAGCCCGCTGGTCCATTGCAAGCGTCCAGAGCCCTGCCTTTCTTATTGTGGTCTTGATGGATCTGCACTTCCAAACGATAATCGTCCATCATACCAACCCGGCTCTATTTTTCCAGCTTGATAGAGCATACTGTGTCCTCTGAAGCCACAAAGAGGAGAAAATATTCCCTTCTACACTCCTCCATGATAAATTTGCCATCTTTGCATAAAGCGCTGTTCACAGGGCTCAGCTTTTTGGCTTTTCGAGTGTCCCTACTATGACAAGAGGACTGAGTTGAAGACCAATAACACTTCGGCTGCAGCTAACTCAGGAGCCTTTCATTCCTCACCTCTTCCCTTATAAAGAGCTCCCAGCTCCTGGGAAGGGGAAAAACAAAGATAAGAGGAAAAGAAGCCCACACAATAGCAGTAAGTTTACCCTTGGGATCAAGTCGCTTTCTCAAATGCTGTTTTCACAACATAAATTTTTTATTCATTGTGCTTAGATTTTAAGTTGTTTGGGCAGAAATAAAAAATTTCCCTTTAGGTTTTATTCAGTACCAACAGCTTGGTTTCCTCCTAACACACACACACACACACACACACACACACACACACACACACACACACAAGTATTACCATAACTGAAAAGCGACTTCTGTGACAGAGATAATTTCCCATTTACTAGGAACAAGGAGCTCTTTTTGCAGCATATGATCAAACCCAAGGTGTTGGTATATGAATTTACTAATATGTTTAGTACTGAGAAGGAGGGAATAATCCACGAGGGATGAAAAATGTGAAGAGATTATTCTGATGTTTGTTTATCTTGAGTTAAATTTGCAGGGGAATAAAATCACTCTGGCAGCTAAAACTGCACACACTCACATTCTTTTGTATGAATTAATTATACTTAACTGCTCTGTAATGTCCTGATTAATTATTTCCTGTTCCAGTCCATTGATTGTGCATTTTGATATGAAACCTGCATCTTGATGAGAATCTTGGACCTATTTCTCATCTTGCTTCAGGCCCCTGTAGAACTGATCTGAACAACTATCTTCAAAGGAGGCCCACATCTTCATCAGTGCCCCAGGAGGGTCATGCCAGATGCAGAGAGCAATACTGTATTTTTGGTGCGGGACTTGGATATGCATAGGGAGCAGTGAGCTGGAGGGTTGAACGCTGCACCATTTGTGAGAAATAACACACTGTCCTCCACAAAGACTGGGAACTTGCCTCCTACCAACTAGGCCCTCCGCTGTATGCCGTGATCAGGGCCCAGGAAGGCAGAGTGGACAATGCAGGTAGGTAGGTAGCTCCTAGAAGCAGGAAAAACCAATTGTATCCAATTCTGTTGGATAAAGTACTGTTGCATAAACTCCTGAATATGGTCTAAAGCACTACAAATGAATGACCTGACAGTTCTATGTTTCAGAAGATATAAAATCAACAGGGCTATGCTTCTTCTGGAGGTTCCAAGCCAGAATCTGTTTTGTTGCCTTTCCTAACTTCTAATGACTGTCACATTTCTTGGATCATAAATAACAATATCACGCCACTTCAAAGCCAGCAGAACAGAATCTTTATGTCTTTGACCTCTGCTCCCATGCCCCCATCTCTTCTGCTTCCTTTCCTGACTCCCTTCCTTCTATCGACCATTGTTATTACATTAGGTCCAGAGAACCCACCATCTTCTCTATCCAAGATTCTTAACTGAATCATGGCAGCAAGACCCCTGTTCAATCTAAGGTCCATATTTACAGGATTTAGAGATTAGAATGTGGAAATTGGAGTAGGGGAGTATGTGATAGTTCGCCCCTCTAAAACTCATGCTGAAACATTCAAATGTAAAGGTAATTGAAGGTGAAGCCTTTGAAGGTGGATAGTGGGTGATTCACAGGTGAGTTTTCTGCCCCTGAATAGGGAATTTAAAGAGTGTATTGGTAGTTTTTCTTGTTGCTGTGACAAAATACCCTTGAACTGTAAGAAGTAAACCCTTCTTTCCTTAAGGTGCTTCTGTTGGGTGCATGAGGTAGCTTGGCGTGTTGCACCCACAGTTAGAGTGAGGAACACCGATCCCTAGCTCACTTTATCCCTTTTATTCAGCTAGGGACCCCAACTTACAAAACGGTTCTGTTCGTGTATGCAGTGGGTCTCCCCACCTCAAGTAACCTAATCTAGAAACTCCCTCACAGGTTTGCACAGGGTTTGTCTCATACATGATTCTAGAGCCTACTAAGTACTCTATTTTACTTTTGTTTTTTCAGCACATGATGCCTATGGCCATGTTAGGACACAAACTGGATCACCACTTGCAGAAGAATGAAATTAAACCCCTACCTCTCGCCCTGTACAAAAGTCAACTCCAGATGTATCAAAGACCTCAACACGAAACCCCAAACTCTGAAGGAGATAGAAGAAAAAGTTGGCAGCAGACTACAAGACATAGGCATAGGAAAAGACTTCTTAGACAGCAGCTTCGGAGGAAATAAGATCGACAATTGACAAAGGGGACCTCATTAAACTCAAAAGCTTCTGTACAGCAAAAGAAACATCAAGGAAGTGAAGAGAAAACACAGAGTGGGAAGAACTTCACTGCAGATACATCTGACAAAGCATTGATTTCCAGAAGACATAAACTACTCAAAAAACAAAGAAGAAAGAAAACAAATGACCCACTTAAAAGATGGAGCAAAGAGCTGAACAGAGACATCACAAGTGAGGAATTAGAGATGGCTGAGAAACATCTTAAAAAGTGTTCAAGGTCACTAATAATAAAGGAAATGCAAATGAAAACCACTTTAAGATATCATCTCACTCCAATAAGACTGGCTAGGATCAAGAAAACAAATGATACCAAGTGCTGGAGAGGTTGTGGGAAAAGGGGAACACTCATTCACTGTTGGTAGGAATGTAAACTCATACAGCCACTATGGAAAGCAGTGTGGAGAACCTTTAGAAGACTCAGAATGAGTTTGCCACCTGACCTAGCCATACCACTCCTGGGTATGTACCCACAAGACTCATCTTACCACAGAGATACATGCACAACCATGTTTATTGCAGCTTTCTTCACAATAGCAAAGAGCTGGAACAAACCCAAGTGCCCCTCAACTGACAAGTGGATAAAGAAAATGTGGTACATCTACACAATGGAGTTCTATGCAGCGGTAAAGGAAGATGACATTGTGAACTTTGCAGGTAAATGGATGGAGCTAGAAGATATCATGCTAAGTGAAGTAACACAGTCCCAGAAAAACAAACGATGAATGGTATCCCTCATCTTTGGATGCTAGCACAAATTACCTAGTTGTATAGCAAACTGAACAAAGTAAATGTGATCTGAAAACAACTGTGCTCTTATATTGTGAATCCCTTAAAAAATAAATAAAAAATTAAAAGACGAGAGGATTAACATTCAGCTGCCTCTATAGCCATAGAGCTGTCACCGACAATCCAGAACTTTAGTTCATTTTGCACTTTTGTAATGGAATGCCTGAGAAGGGGTCAGTTATGAAGAAGAAAGAATTGTTTTTTTCACTTATAGAGACTAGAAGTCCAAGTCCTTCGATTGTGCATTTTGATGTACAACCTGCATCTTGATGAGAATCTTGGACCTGTGTCTCGTCTTGCTTCAGGGCACTGTTCCAAGTGACTCTATTGAGTATCACTTTTCTGTGACATTGTATGACAGCAGACAACAGACAATATATAAAAGAGAGGACAGGGCAGACTTTTATCCGGAAGCCATCCTTTTGTTATGTATGTGAATGCTTAGCCTGTATGTATATAAGTGTACCTTTTGTGTATCCAGTGCTTATGGAGGCCAATAGAGTCCCAGATCCCCTGGAACTGGAGTTACAGACAGTCGTTAGTGGCTATGTGGGTGCTGGGAACCAAGCACGGGTCTTTTGCAAGAACAGCCTGTGCTATTAACTGCTGACCCACTTATGGGGGAGGTCTGAAAGACAGCAGTTAGTGCCACAATAACCTTAATAATAGGGTTAAACTATTAAAAATAACATATATAGTTGATTTTATAAAACTATTTAGTAAACACATTAATCCTATACAGAGAAGCTTAAGAATCAAGTGAGTTAGCAAGCTCTGAAGCACAGGGATACAAAGAGGTCATCCTAGACCCCCCACATTGCCCCTTTCCCTGACAAGCCCACTGAGCACGTTCCCACCAGGGATGCATCTGACACAGATGCTGAGGTCCATAAATCGGCTGGTCATATAATTATTTGCTCTTGCCTCTGATTCCAGGATTACCATACAGCACTAGGATAATTAAGCTTCCCAGGGAGCCCCCTACACAGAGAGAGGGCAGGCTGTCAATCTCAGGTCTGCTTGGCAGATAGACTCTGTTCCTCATAGAAAATTAACAAATCGGCACGCTAGCTTGCATATATTCATGTCTTGGGAATTTACTTAGCATGACTCAGCACTTCTAGGCTGTCAGTCTCTGGGTTACATGACAGATACTCTTAATTTTGCATGGAAATGAACAGATACCGTGAGTTTATATTTATTAATGTCTTATGAGTTCTGTTAGCACAAGTGAGGATCAATTCTAATCAGCTCACGAGTCCTTGCAAGAACTGATCTGCAATGAATATTCCACATTTAGGTTCTCCAGCCTTCACTACTTTATAGCCTAAGAATCCTGCACTTCCTTTTCCTGCATGCTGCCCCACCACAAGGGTGACCAGGTTTGTTCTGTTCATTCTTACACATCCAGCACCTAGCACAGTGTCGGGCACAAAGTCAGTGCTTGGTAACTATCTGTTGAACAAATAGATAAATGCGTGTTGTCCTGATGTCCCTTTGTGCCTCCTTTCCAGCTACTAGAGAGTGGAAAATGGATACTAACACAATGGGAGATTCCGGAGTAGATATTATAAATTAAGGGAAAGGTCACATTCAAGATAAGACCAAGGATGCTTTTATGAAGTTAACAGGAGGCTGTCTTCTCAAGAGCAAGGAAAGAGTCCGTTAGGCCAGTCCGTGACAGGACAAAGCCGCAGCGCTGACAGGACAGGCATGAGGCGTCTCTAGCCAACAGCTGGATGTTTCTATTTGAATTTCAGGACATTTTGGCAGGTCAACGTGCCCCAAAGCAAGCTCATCGTTTTTCTTTCGTTCTTTTTTTTTAAACAAATCTTGACTTCGAAGTGTCTCCCAGGCACCTCACTTTGGAGTGATCTGAGATTTCTCTCTCTTTAAAGTTCACACCAGTTAATAAACCAAGCTGCGTGGGTCTCTAAATGACTGCTGCTTCCCTCTCAGCCCTGACACTCCTGGGTGGCGGAGGCCGTGTGGGCACTTGGTTTCTGGTTTCTGCTCTAGCCTTTTCTTTGGTGTTTTGAGCAATTTTCCTTTTTAAAAAATATTTAATTTAGCCAGGCATGGTGGTGCACACCTTTAATCCTAGCACTCGGGAGGCAGAGGCAGGCGGATCTTTGTGAGTTCAAGGCCAGCCTGGTCTACAGAGTAAGTTCCAGGACAGCTGGGGGTACAGGGAGACCCTATCTGGAAAAGACCCAAAAAAGAAATAATTTAAGACTATACTTTCAGGGATCATTTCTATAGTATGTTACTAGAGAGGTTTCTCTGACTGTGTAGAGTACCAGAAACCATGAGGAGGAGACGTAGCATTCTCTCCCGAGCGTGAAGCAGCCGGCTCTTGGTGTTGCTTTGCTGCAATTGCCACTTGCCATGGATGATCCTTCTTCTCTTCTTCCAGAGAGTAGAGGGAGAGAATGCAGTCTGAGTGGGAAAAAATATTAATTTATTTTTTGTAATTTTTTTGTGTATGGGTGTATTTCCTGCTTGTTGATAGGTGCACCCATGTCCTGCAATGCCCTTAGAGGTCAGAGAGGGCATCGGATCTCGTGAAACAAGAGTTATAAATGGTTGCTAGCTGCCATGTGGGTGCTGGGAATTGAGCCCAGGTCCTCTTTTAGGAACAGCCAGTACTCTTAACCACTAAGGTATATCTCTAGCACTTGAGCAATTTTCTTAAAAGATAAAATGAGCCAGGTGTGGCAGTGCACACCTTTAATCCCAGCACTCGGGAGGCAGAGGCAGGTGGATCTCTGTGAGTTCAAGGCCAGCCTGGTCTACATAGTGAGTTCCAGGATAGCTGGGGCTATAGGGAGACCCTGTCTCAAAAAACGACCCCCCCCAAAAAAAAGATAAAATGGTTGGTTTCATTTTTACACTGCTTGAGGATCAAACCCAGGGCCTTGTTGCCTCCTCTTCCTCTAGAGTCCCAGCATCTTCCCTCAGGCACCTGTTCAGGCCCAGTGGACTGTCCTCCCTTCTTCCCCTTTCTGAAGCTTCTTCTAGCTGCATAGCTCAATTAGGTCCCAAGGCAGCCACATTCGGAGACTTGAAGAGAAGCTAGTGTTAAAAGCCCTTAGACACCAGAGTGCAACCTGCCTTTACAGCCCAGGAAGCTGAACCTGAGAGAGCCTGACCTTGCTTCCTTTCTGAAGCCTGTACTTTCATTATTGCTCATCATGACAAATAATAATGGTTTCCCTATCAGGAAGGTTGACCCCAGGAGGACCAAGAACTCTATTAGGTGTATTCCCTAACATCCTCAACATCTCAGATGAGAGGCTTAAAGGGGTTTTGAAACATTTACATTGAAAGAAACTCAGAGAAAGTGAATCATACAAGTATAAGGAAGTGAAAATAAAAGAGAATGAATTTGGCTGTGGGTATTCCCAGTCATTTTCCAGCGACAAGGTGACCAATCTTCAGTGGCTCATCCTATTACTGAACTATCGGGTCATCTGCTCTAACACGGCTTTCCTGGAGTGTTGATACATGGAGTGGAGTTGATACATGGAGTGTCCCTGCAGTTGGAGAGCATATTGGGTGCTCTATGTTAGAAACATAGACACTTTTGAGTCCTTCCAAAATGTTGGAACTCATTGACTAACAAATTCACAAGCTCGTTTCATTGACTCCCGTTACTTTTGTAATCCCAATTTCCCTTTGCAACATGGCTATTAGCATAGTTTTTAAAATTCTAATCTTAATTCTGAATATTAACTCTCACATCACACACACATACACACACACGCTAAAATGATAATTTTAAAAGTTTGAGAGGCCATGGTGTTTAAAGACTTACTGAAGGCAGAGGGGCAGGGAGCTAGCTGATGTAGGCATGAAGAAAATAACTGCAAGTGGCTAGCTAAGATATGAAAGAAGTCAGTTGGGAAGTGTAGATACCATATGCTGAGGTCCACTGCTGAGGCTTAGGACCACCAATGGGAGGCTCAGGACAGGAAATGGATGGATGGATGGATGGATGGATGGATGGATGGATGTTCAAGTGAGCTGTGTTAGTGGAAACTGTAAGGTTATGGCGTGCTCCCCCCCCCCCCCAAATGAAAGGCCACGAGGTCTAAGCTCGTTTAATTCAGGGTAGCCGGGGCTAGGTTCAGGGGAGAGATAGAGCCAAGCACAGAATGGCATCTGGCTTGGGAATTTAAGGGAGAAGGTGGGAATGGGATTCAGTGAGAATGGGGGTGGGTAGCACACTCTGCAGGAGTCTGGAGTCTGGCTTTCAAAAAGGCAGAAGATTCCTGAATAATCGGTGATGGCCCGTTTTAGCATAGCCAAAGGCTGGCCTGGTAGAGCAGGATCCTGGACACCACCAGTCTTAGGTGTCTCTGCATTCCAATGGGCTACTGGATCTCACAACCTGACATTCCAGCCTTTTGTTTCTATAGGAAAAAGGGTGGAGGTCTGTCTTCTGTATCTGCTTCAGAGCTGATCAGGGGCGAAGTCCTGGAGGAACAGCTGTCAGGCTGGAGGGTTAGAATCCAGTTTCCCATTTTGGTTGCTTGGGGGTGCTCTGCCCAGTGGGTTTGGTCCAGATCGATAGTGGCCAGTACTTAGTGGATGTTTTCTCTGCAACTGAAAGGACAAGCTGGTTGAGTCTTACATGAGTATACCAGTGCAGGGACCAACAGGGGGCTACAGGGTGCATTAGCAATTGGAGGGTCTGGTCTAGGGAATGCAGAGGGAAAAAGGACGTGTACCCTGGTTTGAGAAATTGGAAAAAGTTTTAGTACACAGAGCTCTAGAATGAGGGCCAGCTTTAATACCCAGGGCTCCAGAATGAGAGCCATAACCATGAGAATATAAAAGGTGGTATTTTCTGGCATGGCACATTAGATCTGTCATCTATCTCTGAGATATTTTCTAACATGACACAGTAGATTCCTAACTTGGCACAGTAGGTCTCTCACCTATTTTGTCTGATCATAACCTATTTCATTTTCTCTTCTTTAGATTACGGTTTCCTGTTGGGGTGTTTAAAACCACACAGTTAGAGCAGATAAATGAAGTTTGTTTTGGTGTTAAGGTCAGTTGAGGTTCTGGTCCTTAAGGGGTCACTCAGGCCTTGCGAGTCACCAGCACCAGAATTAAGATTATGGCACGCTCCCCCCAGAATGAAAGGCCACGAGGTCTAAGTTCTTTGGAGCAAAGTTTAATTCAGGGTAGCCGGGGCTAGGCTCAGGGGAGAGAGAGAGCCAAGCACAGAATGGCGTCTGGCTTAGGAATTTAAGGGAGAAGGTGGGAGTGGGATTCAGTGAGAGTGGGGGTAGGTAGCGCACTCTGCTGGAGTCTGGAGTCTGGCTTTCAAAAAGGTGGAAGATTCCTGAATAATCGGTGATGACCCATTTTAGCATAGCCAAAGGCTGGCCTGGTAGAGCAGGATCTTTGGCACCACCAGTCTTAGGTGTCTCTGCATTTCAATGGGCTTCTGGATCTCACAACTTGACAGAAACTACAGCTGAAACCTTGGAGGCAGTCAAGAATTCTCTGCCTATCAGTCCTTTCACCACTCATACCATACTGGGTAGTCAGATGATACAATTGCATTGTTTGGAGTCTTTCCTTTCAGGGGAGTCCAGGTGAGCCATTGCACACTTCTTTAGTCTGATGTGTTTGGTAAGTTCACAGGCCTGGTTTGTGTGATGTGCCCATGTGTCCCTGTGTTCCTAATATGCTTTGTTAACTTTATAGATAGTGCCCCTTCACTTGTAGGAAAAAGCTATCAGTTATCAATTCACTATGGTTGATTCTGGACAAATGAGATGCAGAGGCAGAGTGCCTTAACATGGAGCCAAATGATGCTATGTAAAATGGAGTCACCCAGGGCAAGGGATGGTGTGATAGCCACCATTTCACATGACTTACAGCAAGATATTAACTCAGAGCAGGACACAATATAATCTGCACAGTTGGATAGTAGACCCTCTAGAATATACCTGTCTCTTATCGTCTAAAGCCTGAGGTGGTTGTCGCATTTATTTTTTTGTTCTTTAATGTTTTAATTTTAATTTTGTGTGTACGAGAGTGTATTGCCTGCATATATGTAAGTGCACCTGTGTTGTGAAGTGCCCAAGAAGGTCAGAAGAGGGTGTGGGACCCCCTGGAGCTGATGTAATGGACCATTGTTAGCTATCATGTGGGTGCTGGGATTCGAACCCCAGTCTTCTGCAAGAGCAACCAGTGCTCTTAACTGCTGAGCACCAATTTTTTAAAAAAGAATCTTGTAACTAAGCATCTTTTAGGCAGGCAAGAATAAGGAATAGCTTAGCACACAACCCTTCCTCCTAACAATGCAGTTAGCAACTTATTGGCAACCTAGGAACCCTTACCTCCAGCAGGCTGCATGTATACCTACTCTAAACAATGGAAATAAGTTAGTCCCCTTAGCAACCTTTCAAAAATATCCCATTTCCATTCAAACATATCTGGGGACACAGCTGGGAGCTATGGTCAATCCAGGCAGAACCAGTTTTGGGTGCCTGCCAATAAGACAAACCATGTCTTCTGAGTGAACTTTTAGACAGAATCCTGTATTTATGATCTTATGCTTATGCATAATTAGGCATGTATATGATTAACATCAATGTATCATGGGAAAGACCATGCATAGTGAGCTACAATTTACATAATCCAAACCTGTCAATCAAAACAGAGAACCAATTGTGCTACACCGCTTAGGAACCAAATTCCTCCCACTCTTGAGCTCTATGAAAGGAAACCTCAAACAATAATTGCGGCCCATGAATACTTTCCTTCATGTGGTCCTCTGTCACTCCTTGACAGAGAATTTCTTTCTGATAGGTACTTTCACTTCACTTTGAAACAAAATTCTTTGTTACTTTGCAATCTGTATGAACCTTTATTTCAGTTCTTTGGATATAAACCTGAGAATACCCAGCCCAGACCCTGACCTCCATTAACATTCTGAGATGAGATAATCCTGGTCGGATCAAGGGGTCCCTAAATCCAATGGCAAGTGTCCTTGTGAACAAATGAGACATAAAGGAAATGAGGCAAAGATTAGATCTGTCCAGCCATTGGACAAGAAACCCAGAGCCACCAGAAGCTAGAAGAGGGAAGAAGGACCCTCTCTCGGAGTCTTAAGCAGGTGAACAGCCATACTGAAACCCTCATTTTGACTTCCAGGTCGCCATAACTGCTAAATATGACATCCTGGTTAGACAAAGCTAGTGTCCAGGGTGACCCTGGAGGGGCGTGGGGGGGGGCAGAAGGGAAGGCTCCAGACTGCCCCTTCTCTGTGCAGCTCCATTACCACAACACTGCAAGGTATTTTTCCCACTATACTCTAACATCAAGGGAGGGGCTAGAACGGAGATTTGAATGTAATAAAGATCTCTCTCTCCTGATTGGTTCTTACGTTTTCATCCAATTTGCATATACACAAGTCAATCAGACCTACTTCTCACTTAAGCACTATCCACATCTTATTTGTAGCAACTTGTGGTCCCTGTTGGATGCCCAAAGTTTTCTCTTTCTCTTAATAAAATCTTCCTTGCTTGGCTCACTCCTTGTTCAAGGGGCAAGAATGCAGCAGAAAGTCTGTAACCATGGTTCCAAGGACTATTTGGAAACGTGTTGACATGCTTTGGTTATCTCAATGACTGGAAGTGGGGGATACTTAATGCGTTTCAGTGTAATAGACATTCCAGAAACTTGGCCCTCCCAAAGTCTGGAAGGAGCTCCAACCTTGAGGGAAAACGCTGAGGGATAACTGGAATCCACGGCAGAAGTGGCTGAAGGAGACTGGGATTCAGAAGGACAGGTATGTTGGCTTCAGGAAAATAGGAAGTTCAAGTACCTTCCGAAAGGCTTTTTCCCGATGCAAAACAGGCCAGATCAAACCAGATTAACAAAGCATGAAAGGAGGTTTATCAGGACACGCTCCCAGGCAGGTCCCCTGGTCTCAGAGAGGGAGGCCAGGGGAGACGCGCTCGGGCTGGGGCTGAGGGCTTTTATAAGGTCTGGGGAAAGGAAGATGAGGTAATGATGGTGAGACAGAGCATGTACTTGTAAGGGCAAACCTGGTGCAGTGGGAGGGGGCAAAGTGGGTCTTTAGTGTTCCTCACGAAGCTGGAATATAACCATATATGGTCTTAGGCTGTGCTCTCATCGGGAAGGGAAGTTGCAACAGCTGTCTGAGATGAGGTAGGCTTTTGACCGGAAGAGAAGCGTGGTAGGTGCCATCTTTAGATCTCCAAGCCCAGGCCCTGCCTAACATCTTCTAGGGGAATAAATGTATGCTGACAAGGACCAAGATGAGGGAAGGAGACAGGAGAAATAGTGGGGGAAGGGAACTGAGAGGCTAATTCCAAAGATGTGTAAGTAAAAACAGCAGGGTTTTGCATTTGACTACGGAGTCAAGAGCACATCTCGGATTTTGAATTCAGAGGTGTCATTAAGGGGCATTAGGAATAAAAAGAGAGAGAAAAATCTTAATTCCTTTTGGAACCTGTTAGTACTGAACTGCCTGCGGAGATCACTAAGCAGAAATGCCCATTAGGCAACTGGAGCCTGGTAATAGTGGGAGATGCCCTGAGCATTCTAATACCCCAGGAGAGGATTTTCAAACAAATGAGGCCAGAAGATGGAAGTGGACAGTCTAAAGCCTAGAAAATTATTAAGGTAACCCTCACTGGGCAGGATGCTTATAATTCAGTGCTACTTCATAAGAATTTGGTTACTTTAAACAGTGAGCAAAAGAAACCTTGAACTTCATTGCAGAACTTTAGTTACATTCAGATCCTTTAACAAAGATAACGAATAGCTGAAATTGCTAAAGTCACCATCTTCCTTAAGGAAGAACTGGACACTCCTTTTAGAAAAAGCGGTTGGAAAGAAAAATAAAAAGCCAAGGCACAAATTCAGGTTAGACAGTCAAAACCAAAGCAAATGCAGACTCAGCATTTGAAAGATGAACCTTACAGCATTAACCAAGCCCCCACCATTTTGTAAATCACCTCCATATTGGATTGGTTTCCAGACTAAAACAGCTTGTTTTTCTAGATTCTTGCCCACCCTCATAGCAGATTCTGAGACTGCCTGACTGTAAGCGTATCCTATGGACTACTGATCAATCCTGGAGCAAAAGCATAACCGTCACCTCAGAGGTAGTAAGAGATAGTTTATTCTAGAGCCAAGTATGAGTGACCATGGCTTGGGAACACAAATTCTGATTACCCCAAATTCCATCTTCCAACATGATAACAGTTTTGTGAAGTTCTTATACTAATAGAACAAAGAACAGTCATAAATCAAGACACTTTTCAAATACATTGGTGGAAACAAGTAGGTAGATACTGAAAAAGAGAAATCTTATCAGCTATAGGTTTCAAGTCTATCTGATGGAATTCGGCTTTTTGATTGGTGGAAGCTGGTAGTCTGCTAGGTTAATACAGTCCAAAAGATTTTTATCTGTCAGTCACAGGGGGTTAAAGAATGGCTCTTTAGAGGGCTAAAGATGGCTCAAGATAAATAGTAATTAGCATCTGGACCTGCCACATTCCAAACTCTCCACAGTAACTGAAATTCTAATCAGTTGATCAGTCTTTGCTGGAGGTTTAGTTTTAAGATAGTTTTTCTGGGTACTGCCTTCACATACAGGACCCTCCTCCTTCCTCTGAAACCTGTAAGAAGGGACCCTACCCTGCCACAGGGGCCTGAATTCTCCTCAGAGCCGCCGCAGCCATGCTGCTGTCTGTAGCACTGATGTCTTCTTACAAACTGTCATCTCTTACCTAAAAGACCAGTCTGCCTCAGTGTCCCCTAAATTTGAGGCTTTTCATAAAGAATGTGGTATTTCCTTTTCTTTTGTTATAAACACAAGCTATTCCTATCAGTTTGTTTGGCTGTAGAAATCTCATCACTTTTTCACTTCAATTTAGAGGGGGAATCTCCACTTCTAGTTTATTGTTTCAGAGGTCCTTGCTGCCCATGAGAGTTTCTATAGGCCCCAGGAGCTCATTCTCAATTCTCAATTGTGTAGGTTTATATAGAATTCATGAAGGTCAAATGCTTGGGTGACCACAAAGTAGCCAGCAGTCAACACACTATATACAGTAGGCACCCAGCAAATACTCGATCTTTAAACAGCAGCAGCTTTCATTCTAGGGAACGAGGGAGTTGGGCATTAGACACTAATGCAGGCCTCACTGCCCAGTGTTTTTTTGAAGAAGCCTGACAAATGGAAAAGTGGGCATTATGAGAAAGGCTAGCTGGTAAGATTAGGCTGTTGAGGGGGCAGAAGAAAAGATGAAAGGTTCATTTGATGTGGAAGCTGAAGGCTGAGTAGCTTTTAGGACAGGAAACAGCAAGAGGAGAGGCAAAGGGCGATGAAGTGTTAGGTAGGATGTGTGCTCAGAAGAATGATGTAATCAGAAGGCTAGCAAAGAGACATTAGGCGTTTGGCTCAGCCAGCATGAAGCATTTAGACGCTGAGATTGAGTGCTTTCATGCTTAGCACTGCTCTAGTAGTCTGTCTAGGGGTTGAAATAATCAGGGGAAGTTTCATGAAGGTCTTGGGAATTAAGTTGGATAATCCAATACTGATTCTGCTTAAATAGGTCATTAAGAGAAAAGAGGACATACTAAGTGGTAGATATACCTTGAGTAAAATTACAAGATCTGGTGAGTTCCAGGCCAGCTGGGGCTACAGGGAGACCCTGTTTCAAAAAGACCAAAAAAAAAAAAAAAAAAAAAAAAAAAAAAAAAAAAAAAAAAAAAAAAAATTACAAGATCTGAGGAAGTGTATGATACTTCTGGGTGGAGAGAAATCAGATTTCCTATTCAATAGAGGCCAGGGTATTTGTTCTAATTCTTTTTTGGTTCTAGGGGTTGGACAAAGATTCATCTGTGCATTGTCTGTATGGAGGAGTAGTCCATTACACCTGTCAGCCTTACGCAGGCCTCCATCAGCCATAGGTGGACAAAGACTCATCTGTGCATTGTCTGTATGGAGGAGTAGTCCATTACACCTGTCAGCCTTACACAGGCCTCCATCAGCCATAGGTGCTACTCTGGCCAGCAGTGATGAAATAGCAAAACTGACTCCATTTTATTTTAGCTGAATACAGTCAGCCACGCAGAACAGGTCCCATGAAGGCTAACCTGCAGCCTTGGGGTGTGTGCTTTCTACAATACTGGGAAACTTACAACTAGCCAGATAGCCCATCCTTTCCCAACACCTCCATGGAGTCCACTGTTTCTGGAATTGTGAGAAACTTTTTTTTTTTCCTAACTAAAACTTTTTAACTGAAAACTTCTTTGTTAACTGATCTGCCCCTGGTCTGGTGTAACTATGGTGATCTGATCTAACTAAGGCTCCTGGCTTTGCCCCTGGCATGGTTTAATTGCAGCTTTAAGCTTTATAATCCCTTCCTTGCTTCTCCTTAGGGTTGAAAGTTCTTTGGGGGTGTTAACCCCCTCTCAACTTCCAGCTAATTACTAATGGACTTTTAATTCAATCATCGCTATGTGATGTTCCTCTGTGCCTTCTCAGTATTACATTTTCTGGAGGCCCCCAATGAAATCAGCACTCAAAGGGCTCACCTTCACTCCAGATCTCCCCAGTTTGATGAATTGTTATAGGGGAGGCACCCTCTGAGATGTTCTAGAGCTCTGTGATTCTCACATCAGAGCCAGAAAGTCCCAGAATGATCATTGTGTGATCTTGAAACCAAAACTGATAGAACCCTTCTGTTCTTCCTGGGAGGTCAGTTCTCATATTTCTGCTTTGGAGCTTCATTCTGGCCTGGTCTCGTCTGGTATTTCATAAAGGGAGTATGATCCTGAAGAGACTTCCTGGAACTTTCCTATAGTCAAGACGTTGACTAAAAAAGATCTGATAAAGAAACTGTTTGGCAGCACAACATTGGCAACTGGTTACTCTGGTCTAGTCTGTGTATTTGTACCATTGTGTGACCGAGGGAGAGCTTGGGAACTCAGATAAACCTGTGAGACACCTGAGACCTACTCCAGGTACCATGCCTCCATGAAGAAGTTCAATTTTGCCATCCATCAGCTCCCCATGCTCCAAACCAACCAACCAACCAAGAAACCATGCTATTCAAAGCCTCAACCCAACAACACTGATGCCTGATGAAGATCTGGATGTGCTTCTGTATGTCTAGGGGGATCTGCTGGACATCTCCCAAGCCAATGTCCCAGACCTCTGAGACACCATCTTTCCAGTTCTTTCCTCTATACCTTGCTACTTGTTCTGTCCCAGAGTTCTGAATGGAAAGAGAGGCAATAGCTCCTGACTCCATCACTGGTTTGATTGGAATACATAGTGACCACCTTACATACAGGCCTAGGGAAACCTCTCATCTTTCTCCTCCTGGCTCTAATGATTGGGCCTCGCCAAATTAACTGGTTGTTGAACTTCGTCAGCAACAGAAAACCTCTGTTAAATGAATGTAGCTGAGAGCCCAGTACAACCCTTTGGTCACCTGAAGATAAGGAGTCAACATTTTACTCTGCCCTAAGACCAGGGGGGAATGAAATGGCAAACTGACTCCATTTTCTTCTAGCTGACTCTTTTTTTTACCCTGTGTTTCTGCCCACCTTCTCCCAACCCACCCCCTGCAATCTCACCTGCAGTCTCAGGAGATACATTGTTTCTACAATACTGGGCAACCTACAACTGGCCAGGTAGCCTGTCCTTTCCCAAAATCTCCATGGAGCTCACTGTTTCTGCAATTCTGAGAAACTTTTTTTTTTCCTAACTAAAATTTTTAAACTGAAAACTTCTTTGTTAACTGACCTGCCCTTGGTCTGGTGTAACTATGGTGATCTGATCTAACTATGATTACTGGCTTTGCCCCTGGCATGATGTAATTGTGGCTTTAAGTTTTTTAATCCCTATTCTGCTTCTTTCTCATTGGAGTTCTTTGGGGCATTAGCTCCTTCTCCACCCCTGCTAATTACCAAAGAACTCTTAATTCAGCCATCACTATGACCACATTCATCTGTGCCTCTTGCTGGGTATTACAATGGATCCCTCAGTCAAGGTTAGCCTATGACTTTGAGATTATTTATTGACTATACTCACCATAACAAAAAATAGACCCCATTAGATGGTACTATTTCAATTTTTTTTTACCTTTTCTTGTGTGGGAGATGAGTATGACTTATTGAGAAATCACCATAAACAAGGACAATGATAGTCAGGAAGAGGCAGTGAGAAGACTCTGAGGCACAGAAACACAGAATAGAGTCAGCAAGCATAAAAACGGAAAAGTTGAAACAGGAAATAACTGAGTTACTACAGAATATTCTGGAATAGAGGAGAGATGGCCCACTTCGTGGAACCTGAGCTCAGAAAGGTTTTACCCTGGCTGATTTTTATCCAGGTATTCCTAAGTGAACCTGACTTTTCATTTTGTAATGGGCCAACTGAATTAGGACAGCAATGATGACCACAGTGACAACGATCACTATTAAAAGAAGAAACACCAAAATCATGTCTCTGCTGAGGGTCTAATATTGGCCACACTCAGTGCTGTTCACACTCTAGTCACAGTACAGAGTCCTGTCTGCAATAGTCTCTGTATAACACAAAACTGTCAGGGAGACCCTGTCTCGAAAAAAACCCCCCCCCCGAAAAAAACCCACAAACTGTATTACTTCCACGTAAAACTTCTATTGATTCCCTGTGCCCTTAGACCAATACCCTCTATGGACATAATTGACCTCTTCAATGTACTTCTCTTTGTTTCAGAGATGAAGGACAGGCTTGGAGCAATTTTACTGGAACATCTTCCATAAGAAACATCTAACTGTAGCAAGGCACCAAATGGTGACCAGAGCTTTGCTTCTCTGAGATCACCTCTAGTACTTGGAAAGCTTAAGGTACTTGGAAAGCTAAAATAATCCCCTGGGGGTGGGGGGTGGTGAGCGAAGAACTGTAGAAGATGGGAAAATGACTTGATTGAACATACAAGCCCCCCCTTTCAGGATGGTGGGACCCATGAGCTGTGTGGGTTTGGGCACAACTGCTTGCAAATTGGTTTTACATGAAGGATGCTTGTACTCACAAATTATCACCTATTGTTAAAAAAAATGAAAACAAAACAAAACAAAAAAGCAGAGAAAGATGCAGAAAACTTATGGCAGAATGCACGATCTGTGATGGGTAGGGGTGGAGTGGGGGGGAAGGGAAGGGGATATATGCCTGAACTGAATTGGAAAATGATGTATGAAATACAAAGCATCAATAAAAATAAATTAAAAAAAAAAAGAAAAATGGTGATGAGAATTAGAAGATCCATATTTGCTTTCAATGGAAAATATTTATGGGGAAATAAACTGCACTCTGTAAAAAAAAAAGAAGATGGGAAAATGAGATGTGAGGCAGATGGAGGGGCAAGGTATTGAACAGATAGACCTCTGTTACCCTGACTTACTGAACTGTCCATGAGGTTTGAGGTCGGAGCTAATCAGGACTGTAGAAAACATGAGCACAGACTTCTTTCTGCCCTTTTCCCATACTTTCATTTAAACAAATGTTGAATAAATATTTAAAGGACAAAGTTCTAAAGATTGCTATATGATTGGGCTGCAGGGCTAGACAGCATTTCAATCCAGCCTCGCTTTCTTACTCCCTTGTTCCTTCTCTGTCCATCTGTCTGTCTTTTTCTTTTTAAATTGCATCCTTCTCGCTTCCTTTTCAGGTACCTCTGAAAAGCTGCTTCCTCTGAATTTGTGTTCCATTCAGCTTTGGGCACAATGTCAGAATCAGATAGGCAGGAGAAGGTTAGAGAAGATGCAGGTCCACAGCACAACAGATTCCTCTCTAGTTCCAAAAAGATTTATGCTGGCCATGGTAGCATGAATCTTTTAATCCTAACCCTTGGGAGGCAGAGGCCAGCCTGATCTACATAGTAAGTTCCAGGTCAGCTGTGGTTACAGGAGTAGCTGCTTCACAACAGGCCAAAACAAAAACAAAAAACAAACAAACAAACAACAACAACAACAAAGATTTATGATTAGCAGTAAGTACAAAAATAAGACAGTGAGTTCCTCCTACCTGGTGACCCAAGGCTACAGACTTCTCAAGGACTGGGATTATTTTCTCACTCTATTCTTCCCTCTATTCTCACCCCTCCATGTGACTCACAGTGCCTAAGGCTGAGAGATGTTTGTTCAGTTGTATTCTTGGCTTCCCCACTTAATGACTATGAGTCTTTTGGCCTGATATTTTTTGTGTATGCTAGTTTTTACACATTTTAAATTGATAACTGTGCCTGCTTGAAGCTCAGGTAACAGAAGAATAATATTAGCTTCAGAGATATTATTTAGAGACATGCATTATCTGGCATCATGCTTACTTAACATTTTAATTATTAGCACAGTATCTGACGCTTGGTGTTATTTCGAACTGCTCAACCCACTAACTGCTTCAGTTCCTTACAGTGAACTGAGCTTAAATCTCCCTTCTGAGCTCCTATCTCTTCAACCTCCCCTCTCTGTAACCTCACTCCACCCCCTTTCCAGGACTTCTGATCTGCAGTCAAGATAAAAATGAAGAGAACCCTCCAAATTCCCCATTCCCAGACCCCATCAAATATTTTGAATTGCAAACAGAGGCAGGATGTCTTATGATGGAATATTCTATTAGATTTTCCTGAAAGACTATTTTAAAATATTCATCTACCCTACTTAGGAAAAGATGGCTAGTTTGCAAAGCAGGTGAACGATCTTATGAGGCTCTCTCTTGAGCCACAGAAGAGTGTCAGTCTCTGGAAAATTTATTGTGTGAAGTTCACGAGGCCCCAGGGTCGTGATGTTGACATTTAAACATTAGCAAGAATCGTGCCGAAAGCAAAGCTGACGTATGTAAGAAGGAGCGAGCTCTGGTGCTGCCTTTTTGTTCTTTCAGAAAGATCATAGCATATTAATAGGAGCTACCTCTGATTCTCAGCAGCTGCCAAGTTAGTCTGAACACACCATCCTTCACTCCCCTGGATGGTCTACTTGGTTGTAAATGCAATGAATTTTAACAATATTCCCCTCCCCTCTCTCTCTCCCTTTTCTTTTTCCTGTATTAATTCACTCAAGAATATTTGAGGTCATCTGCCACAGGCCAGGCTGTGAACTATGTTGATTTGGTATTTAACCTTGCAAATATCCCAAGAAGTAAGGACACTGAATGTTGGTAAGTTAGAAGTTGCCATGGAAATGAGAAGACATGAGACCTTAGGCTGGTCTGTCTGGGGTGAAGCCTCCTGGAAGAAGCAATCTTCCCCTAAGAACTGAATGGTGACCAGTTCAGCCTACAGGAGCTGGGGAGAGAGAGAGGTGTGGGGTTGGCAAGGGCCGTGGAAGAGGGAATTCTTCTGAGCTAGGGGCAGAAGCCCCCCATGACCTGTCCCTGCAGTTGCCCTGGGTACCTATGGCAAATTACTTCTACTACATCTGTGCCTAGGATGACCTTGCTTGTAGGTGACATCACCTGCTACCTCCTGTCATGAACTGAAGGGGTTTTGTGCCATGCTCCAGGCTTGCCGATAAGCAGTCACTTCCACTTTGCACACATGGGGATCTAGCTTCTAAGAAACAGAGAGGTTGGCCCAGAGTCAGTGCTCTGAGAGGCAGAGCTGGAATGAAGAACCAGGACTTTCTGTCTACAGTACATGTGCTCTTAGTAAGTTAATTCCCAGAATGTGGTCTTTGATAAGTCTTCAGGCCTGAAAATGTGATCATTACTCAGGTGCCTGAAACCCTTCCAGGGAAGAAAGTATGTAACTGAGAGAAGGATGTGATTCTTTTCCTGTGTTTCCATTATAAAAACAAACACTGAGAAAGGTCTAGAATATTAAAACTGTTCACGATAAAGCAAAGAAAACCAGCAGCTTCTTAAAGTTGTTCTAATTGCTTAAATTATGAACACTCCCATATCTTACATTCACCTATTCCTTAAAACAAACACACAGTAAAGCAATTTTTTAAATTGAAATGCATGCTCATAGGAGGGAGGATAACTGAGTAACACTCGAGGACATGAATGTTTACTGGGATTTTTAGTTTCTTATTTTTATTTTATGTGTATAAGTGTATTGCCTGCATGTGTGTAAGTGCACCCCTGTCATGCAGCATCAGCACAGGTCAGAAGAGGGGGTTGGATTTCCCTGGAATGGGACTTAAGGATGGTTGTTAGCTGCCATGTGGGTGCTGGGAACCAAATCTGAGTCCTCTGGAAGAGTAGCCAGCCCTCTTAAATCACTGAGCCATCTCTCCAGTCCTTTGGATATTTAAGATTTTTTTTTATTTTTAGTCATGCATATGTTTGCATGTTCATGTGGAGACATGTGCACATGAATGCAGGTGGCCAGAGAGACTAGGGGAATTGGATCCCCTGGAGCTGGAACCACAGGTGGTTGTGAGTGCTGGGACAGGACCTTGGGTGGGTCCTCCGCAGGAGCAGAACGTGTTCTTAACCGCAGGGCCATCTCTTTAGCACCTACTGGGATAATTTTGTTCTGGCAATAAAAACAAGGAGAGAAGTGTACAAAATATGAATGTTGACAGAAGTTAGAGATGGGGAGGCAGAGATCAAGGCCAAAAATCTATGACATTTCTTTAGGCTTTTGCAATGTACCAACTTTGGTAAGTTATGAAACTGTCTCCATTTTCCAAGCCTAACTCATATTTTTTTCCCTATGTGGAATATCTTCATATCCCTTGGTGTAGATTTCACCTCCTTCAAGAAAACCTTGTACTTCTCCACCAGTAACCACATCTGCCCTCTATCTTCTCATGCCGTGATGATATCTCTGTTTCTAACATTGAATTAATCTTGTTCTTAAGTAAATTAGGCTTCCGTCCATTTCCCTTCAAAAATCACAAATTCTCAAGAATCCTAGCTCAATACTTTGTGTCTCTCCCATGGGGCCCAGCCTAGCACTGTGTACATAGTAGGAACTTAATAAATGTTTAAAGATTTGAAATGAAAATGTGTTCTTCCCTGACTTAAGTAAATCTTTAGTAGTACTTTCTCCATAAATAGCCACGATGAGCTTTTCAGCCTGAGCTTCTGAAAGACTGTTTTAGCCTTGATGAGCTTTCTTTGATAGAGAAAGAAATGTAACCCAAATATTCTTTCCTATGATAAGTCACCATTTCAAGAGCCTGAGCTGTTCACAAGCAAACATTTTAAATTCTGTACTATGTTCTATGCCAATTAGAAGCAATTGGATTTATGAATTTTTTATTTTTCTGATTGATTTTCTATTTAGTTTTCTTGAATAAGTACTTAAAAATCTTCCCATAACATTCCCCTTTTTGTTGATTTCTCGCCCCACAGAACCAACCTTTCAGCAATTACAGGAGCCCTTCACATTTTTTTATTTTGCCTTCCACTTCTTTTAAAGTAGTTTATTGAAATCCTCTCCAGATAAAAACCTTGAAATCATTAAGCAGATCACTGTTCAGAATCACATTAATTCCTCTATTTTTCTCCTTAAAAGAGATGACTGGTGGACAGCTTAGAATAGCAATGAGGTATGGTATTTATCTATAATACCTCTTTCATGATGAATAACTAATTTACTCAAGATACCAGTGCTTGGAACATTTCAATCATGGTGGGATGAGGTCTCTGATTCAGGTCCTGGTTAATGTAGAACCATCCTCCTTTCCTGGAGACATTCAGAGCTGCAAAGTCCAGCTGGTGATGTGGCCTGAATGTCAGCACTACAAAGCCAAGAACATGAGTAATCACTTCTTAATTCCTGGATTAAAATAGCCTACAAGAGCTGTGGCCCTAACCAGCATCATCTTTTCCAAGGATTTCAGCACCTGTCCCAATATCCTCTTCCTGCCCTAAATGCTGCCACAACTATCCTGGGTGGCTTCGGTGTCTCCTGGGAGCTGGACTTCATCAACACAGACAGCTGTTGAATTATGAATGGTCCAGGCCCAGGGAATCCTCTCTCTAACCATAATAGCTTCCCCTGGCTTTACTTCTAGGTCTAACAAGCCCCTCTGTCAAATGCAGAAGAAGACTTGGGTTCCTTCTGCTGGACAGGCGATTTTCTCAGGGTATTTAGGCTTGAGTGAAGCCATCCATATAAAATCTTTAAGCAAGAGCTGCTGTGAATAAAGCATGTTTATAGACCCCAGGCCTCTTACTTCAGCCACACATTAGTTTTATAGATCACAGAATGGAGACCTATGCTCCTGGAGTTTTTAATGAATTAAGTATATAGCCCTGAGCCTTTATTCCCATTGGTTAAGATAAAACTTTAACCCCTGCAAAATTCCCTTTTGCTGCTTCTTCTCCCGCATCACTCTTGGAAGGCTCTGGAGAGCTCCTCACCCATGATCATGAATGAAGTCACACAGCTCCCTGTGCAGCACCATTATGCTATCTTCATTCCAGTCCCCTGTCTTCTGGCCCCTGTCTAGGGACCCCTCTTTAGTTACCTCTGCCTACAAATACAAAGGAAAGAAGCAAATTTTGTAGGAAATTTAATTTAAATATTACTGGTCATTAATGAAGCAAGAGACTGGTGTTCTGAGAAAAGACAGTGCAAATCTTGCTTATTATTGCTATGCATCTATGGTGGTTGAATGAGAGTATCCTCCATAGACTCCAAGTTTTAGGACATTTTGACCCCAGTGGGTGGCACTGTTTTTTGGAGGTTTTAGAAGGTGTGGCCATGCTGGAGGAAGCATGTCACTGGTGGCGGACTAAGAAATTCTTAAAGCATTGCCAATCTCCAGTCTCTCCCTGCTTCCTGTGCCTGCTTAAAGTCCTGAACCTCTGGTTTCTGCTGCTGCTTTGGCACCTCCTGCCACCATGTCTCCCCACCATGATGGACTCTAATTCCCCTGGAAACTTAAACTAAAAAAAAACCCTTCCTTTTATAAGTTCCCTTGGTCATGGTATTTGTATTGGAACAACAGAAAAGTGACTAATACAATAATTGGTACCAGAAGTGGGGTTTGAACCCAGGAAGATATAAGTCATTACAAGTAGCCTGGAGGCCTAGGGCAGGGTCCTCCAGAAGGCAGTATATGCTTTGTTTTTTTTTTTTTTTTAAAGCATGAAAATTTATTTCTTCCAAATAAATAGTCTTCTCCGTTACAAGAAGGTGCAGAAGACGTAGAGGGAGCTGGGTCAGCTCACTGAGAGCCCTGCTGGGGTGCACGCGCTTCTGCCTTCCAGCAGGGCTGAAGGACTTCTGGTCTCCAGCACCAGGGGAATGGGACAGTAGAAAGGCACACGTGGGAGTGCAGAGGAATCCAGAGGAATCGACTGAGGAGCTCCGGGGTTCAGGGTTCGGCATTTCCTTATCCTCACTAATCCCTTAATTGAAGTTTGTCAATTGCAATGACTACTTTATGTTCAGTCTTTTCCAACTGGGTAATTGGCACTAGCATCCACAGATGAGGGATACCATTCGTCGTTTGTTTTTCTGGGACTATGTTACTTCACTCAGCATGATGTCCTCTAGCTCCAGCCATTTTCCTGCAAAGCTCGTGATGTCGTCTTTCTTTACTGCTGCATAGAACTCCATTGTGTAGATGTACCACATTTTCTCTATCCACTCATCAGTTGAGGGGCATTTAGGTTGGTTCCAGCTCTTTGCTATTGTGAAGAGAGCTGAAATAAACATGGCCGTGCATGTATCTCTGTGGTGGCGTAAGTCTTGAGGGTACATGCCCAGGAGTGGTATGGCTGGGTCGGGTGGCAAGTTCATTCCAAGTCTTCCAAGGGTTCTCCACACTGCTTTCCATAGTGGCTGTACGAGTTTACATTCCCACCAGCAGTGGATGAGTGTTCCCCTTTCCCCACAACCTCTCCAGCACTTGGTATCATTTGTTTTCTTGATCCTAGCCAGTCTTATTGGAGTAAGATGATATCTTAAAGTGGTTTTCATTTGCATTTCCTTAATGATTAGTGATGTTGAGCAGTTCTTGAGGTGTTTCTCAGACATCTCTAATTCCTCGCTTGTGAAGTCTCTGTTCAGTTCTTTGCTCCATCTATTGAGCGGGTCATTTGTTTTCTTTTTTCTTTGTTTTTTGAGTAGTTTATATATTCTGGAAATCAATGCTTTGTCAGATGTATCTGCAGTGAAGGTTTCCTCCCACTCTGTGGGATTTCTCTTCACTTCCTTGATTGTTTCTTTTGATGTACAGAAGCTTTTGAGTTTGATGAGGTCCCATTTGTCAATTGTCGACCTTAATTCTTGTGCAGCTGCTGTCTGATTTAGGAAGTCTTTTCCTACGCCTATGTCTTGTAGTCTGCTGCCAACTTTTTCTTCTATCACCTTCAGAGTTTGGGGTTTCACGTTGAGGTCTTTAATCCATCTGGAGTTGACTTTTGTACAGGGCGAGAGGTAGGGGTTTAATTTCATTCTTCTACAAGTGGTGATCCAGTTTTGCCAACACCACTTGCTGAAGATGCTGTCTTTTCTCCATTGTGGTTTCTTGGCCCCCTTGTCAAATATGAGATGGCTGAAATTGTATGTGCTCAGATTTGGATCTTCGGTTTTGTTCCATTGGTCAACAGGTCTGTTTTTGTGCCAGTACCAGGCTGTTTTTATGACTATAGCCCTGTAGTATAGTTTAAAATCTGGTATAGAGATCCCTCCTGTGTAGCTCTTTTCACTCAGGATTGATTTGGCTATTCGGGGTCTTTTGTTTCTCCAAATGAATTTAAGAACTTTTGTTTCCAAGCCTGTGAAGAAACTCTTGGGGATTTTGATTGGGATTGCATTAAATCTATACAAGAGTTTTGGTAAAATGGACATTTTTACAATGTTAATTTTCCCAATCCATGAGCATGGGAGGTTTTTCCATCTTCTGAGGTCTTCTTCAATTTCTTTCTTTAAGGGTTTAAAATTTTTGTTGTAGAGGTCTTTGGTGTCTTTGGTTAGGTTTGTTCCTAGGTATCTTATTGTTTTTGAGGCTATTGTGAGTGGGAAGGTCTCTTTGAATTCTTTCTCCAGTTGCTTGTTCTTGGTGTAAAGAAAGGCCATTGATTTTCTAAGGTTAATTTTGTATCCTGCCACTTTGCTGAAGCTGTTAATCGTTTCTAGGAGTTTTCTGGTGGAGTTTTTTGCATCTCTTAAGTAAACAATCATATCATCAGCAAATAGGGATAGTTTGACTTCCTCTTTTCCAATTAGTACTCCTTTAATATCCTTTTCTTGCCTTATTGCTCTAGCAAGTGTTTCAAGCACTATATTGAAGAGGAGTGGTGATAGGGGGCAGCCTTGCCGAGTTCCTACCTTTAAAGGGAATGTTTCCGTCATTTCCCCATTTAGGATGATATTGGCTGTGGGTTTCCTGTATATGGCTTTGATTACATTGAGGAATGATCCCTCCAATCCAATTCCTTCTAGGACTTTAAGCATGAAGGGATGCTGGATTTTGTCAAAGGCTTTTTCAGCATCAATTGAGATGATGGTGTGGTTTTTGTCTTTGATTCCGTTTATGTGTTTGATGATGTTTATTGATTTTCGTATGTTGAACCATCCCTGCATCTCTGGTATGAATCCAACTTGGTCATGATGGATGATCTTCTTGATGTGGGTCTGTATGCGATTTGCCAGTATTCTGTTTAGAATTTTGGCATCTGTGTTCATGAGGGAGATGGGTCTATAATTCTCCTTTTTAGTTGGATCTTTGCCTGGTTTTGGTAATAGAGTGATGTTGGCTTCATAGAAGGAATTTGGGAGAATTCCCTCTGATTGTATACTTCTAAACAGTTTCAGAAATAATGGTTGTAGGTCTTTTTGAAATGTTTTATAGAATTCTGCTGTGAAACCGTCTGGGCCTGGGCTTTTTTTAGTTGGGAGGCTTCTTACTACATCCTCTATTTCTTCATATGTTATGGGTCTGTTTAAGCTGCTGGTCTCCTCTTGGCCAAGCTTTGGTGATTCCCAAGATTTCAGATATTCATCCATTTCTTCTAGATTTTCAAACTTGGTAGAATATAGGTTCTTGTAATATTCCCATATAATTTTCTTGATCTTTTCCTTGTCCGTTGTGATATTTCCCTTTTCATCACAGATTGTATTGATTTGGAGTTGTTCCTTCTTTCTTTTTGTTAACTGGGCTAGAGGTCTGTCTATCTTGTTTATTCTTTCAAAGAACCAACTTTTGGCTTCATTGATTTTTTGTATTGTTTTCTTTGTTTCTATTTCATTGATTTCTGCTCTGATTTTTGTTATTTCTTCCTGTCTGTTGCGTTTAGGGTTCATCTGTTGTTGCCTCTCAAGTGCTTTTAGCTGTAGTGTTAGATCATTCACTTGTGCTCTTTCTGTTTTTCTAATGTAGGCACCCAGGGCTATAAATTTCCCTCTTAGGACTGCTTTTAAGGTATCCCATAAGTTTTGTTGTGTTGTATTGTCATTGTCATTCAGTTCCAGGAATGTTTTTATTTCTTTCTTTATCTCTTCCTTGACCCATTCATTATTCAAGAGTGTGTTGTTTAGTCTCCATGTGTTCTTGTAGGCAGGAGGGCTTGTCCTGGTGTTGATGTTGAGCTTCATTGCACTGTGGTCTGACAGGATGCATGAAATTATTTCAATCTTTTTGTATTTGTAGAGGTTTCTTCTGTGTCCCAGGATGTGGTCGATTTTGGAGAATGTTCCGTGGGGTGCTGAGTAGAAAGTGTATTCTCTGGTATTAGGATGGAATGTTCGGTAGAGGTCTATGAGGTCCATTTGGTGTATCATATCGTTCAGTTCAGATGTCTCTCTGTTTATTTTTTGTCCTGTTGACCTATCCAAAGGACTCAGTGGGGTATTGAAATCTCCCACTATGAGTGTGCTGGGGTTAGTCTGTGACTTGTGGTCCTGGAGAATTGTCTTTATAAAGTTTGGTGCACCAGAATTTGGGGCATATATATTCATAATTGTGAAATCTTCTTGGTGGATTGTTCCTTTGATGAAAATGTAATGGCCTTCTTTGTCTCTTCTGATTTCTTTTACTTTGAAGTCTATTTTATCCGATATTAAAATAGCAACACCTGCTTTCTTTTTGGTACCATTTGCTTGGAATATTTTTTTCCATCCCTTCACTTTAAGGTGGTGCCTGTCCTTGAAGGTAAGATGTGTTTCTTGCAGACAGCATATCGATGGATTCTGTTTCCTAATCCAGTCTCCCAGTCTATGTCTTTTGATTGGGGAATTTAGTCCATTAATATTTAAGGTTATGACTGATAGGTTTGTGTTGCTTCCTTTTGCCTTATTATCCATCTGCGGTTTTGATTTAGGTTTCTACTTCTGCAGTTATGCTTTTATTGATTTCTCCTTCTAGTTGCCTGGGGTTGGTTGCTCCTTTCTTCTGTTCTTTGGATTGCTTCAAGTATTCTCTGAAGGGTTGGTTTTCCGGACATGTATTCTTTCAAGTTGTTTATGTCATGGAAGATTTTCCTCTCTCCTTCCACTATGATTGACATTTTTGCTGGGTATAGTAACCTGGGCTGGCATCCATTGTCCCTCAACACTGGGAATGCTTTGCTCCAGGTTCTTCTTGCCTTCATCGTTTGCTGTGAGAAGTCCGTTGTTATTCTGATAGGTTTCCCCTTATAGGTCACTTGTTGTTTTTCTCTTGTCGCTTTAAGAATTTTCTCTTTGTTTTGGGTGTCCAGCATTTTAACTATGATGTGGCGTGGAGAATTTCTTTTCTGATCTTGTCTGTTTGGAGTTCTATGTGCTTCTTGTATTGGTATTGGTTTGTCCTTTTTTAGTTTGGGGAAGTTTTCATCTATTATTCTGTTGAAGATCTGATCAATACCTTTCTCTTGGGATTCTTCTCCTTCCTCTATTCCTATGATGCGGAGGTTTGATCTTTTCATAGTGTCCCACAGCTCCTGGTTGTTCCATTTTTGTGTATTTTTAAATTTTTCATAATCTTTCCTTGAGGTTTTTAGTTGTTCTGTGTTGTCCTCCAGGTCTGATATTCTTTGTTCTGCTTCCTCCATTCTGCTTCTGAGGCTTTTTTCATTCCTTTCCTCTTGAATGGATGAGTGTTTGATTTCCTTTTTCATTTCCTCTTCTGATTTCTTTAGTGTTTCTATTTCTTTTTGGAGCTTCTCGATCTCTTTTTGTAGCTCTTTTGTTTGCTGGTTGGTTTCTTTTTCTTTTTCAGCATGGGATCTTTTCAGTGTTTCTACTTCCTTCCGGAGCTTGTCATTCTCTCTCTCTCGGTCCTCATTCTCTTTTCTTAGTTCTTTAATTTGTTCTTTATGATCTTGTAGTTCTTTAAGTATGTTCCCAATTGTGTTTCTGATGTCTGTGTCCTGGGGCATCCCCGGAGGGATCCCACTGCAGGAGTCATCCATAGGGTTGGTAAAGCTTGGCGTGGGATTATCCTGCACCTTTCCAGTGTAGTCTCTTCTTCGTGATCCTGGCATATGGGCTTCTCCTTGCCTGTCTCCCCCTCTTCCTGCCGCTGGGCTCAGGAGATCTCGGCAGTATATGCTTTGAATCAGTCTCCAGTACATGGTACTGTTTCTCCTGTAGCCAGGATTCACAGGTCTAGGAATCAAGGGGTGGAAGTGGGAATGATTCCACTCACTATCACCCCTAGTGACCTAGCAGGAAAATTTTTGTTATTATAACAGAATCTTTGTACTCTGCTCACCTAGAAGTTTTGGTTTCATAGGGGGCAGTGCTTCTGGCAGGAGACACAGCAAACATTCCATTAAACTGGAAGCTAAGACCCCTGGCTACCTTGGGCTTCTGATATGTTTTAGCCAACAAGCTAAGAAAGCAATAACAGTATTAGGAGGAATGATTGATCCAGACTACCAGGTGGAAATTGTACTGTTTCTCCACAATGGGGGTAAGGAAGATTATATCTGGAAGGCAGGAGATTCTGTAGGGCGTCTTTTGGTGCTACCATGCCTTGTGATTAAGGTCAATGGAAACTGCCACAACCCAATCCATATAGACCCACAAATGGCCCAGAGCCTTCAGGGAGTAAGGTATGGGTCACTCCTCCAGGGAAAGACCCAAGGCCTGCAGAGGTGCTTGCTGATGGTGGAGGAAATACAGAATGGGTAGTAGAAGCAAGTAGTTATAAATATCAGCTGAAGCCATGTGACCAGTTGCAGAAATGTGGATTGGGGCATAAACGTTTTTGTACTGTTTGGTTAAGAATATGCTCATGCATATATTCACATATATTAAGCAGATATTTGTGTTGTTCCCTTTTGAATGTATAATTGAGGTGTGTTAAGTGGTTAAGTGTTGTAAATCTATATTATGATATTTAAGTTGTGAGATACTGAAGGACTAAATAGTCCTCAAAGAGCATAACACCTACTCTAAGATGTATAAATCATTGTGATTACACGTGGATAGTTATATCCTATTAAGCAGAATCATGACCTTGCCATTGTTTTCATTTGAAAATTAACCATGACATAAGCATGACATGTCAGTTGACAAGGGGTGAGCTTGTGATGACTGATCCTGGGTGTCAATTTGACTGGATCTGGGATTAACTAAAATGAGAAAGAGACTTTCGGATTGGATCATTTGAAGTTAGAAGACCTGCCCTAAATGTGGATGTCACCTTCTGATGGCAGCCAGTATAAAGCTCATGACACAGGAGCTCTTCCCTTTCTGCTGCTTGCTTTCTCTCTCACTGAGAGTTCATCTTGCTGGTGTGAACAACTCCTTAGATTCCAGTATAGATTGAAGACTAACAGATGTCCCGGAATCCATCAGGCCTTCAGCACCAGATCGGGGCTACTGAAACACTCAGTGGTGGAGCCATTCATGAAATGTTCACTGCTTGACAAAGTTCCAGTGACCTGACTCGTCTGGTTGAAATCTGCTCTCCAGCTGACCTTGGTTTTTAATAATTCTCCTTATCATATTAATTCTTATTTTTCTGGCCTGCTTGACTTTCGGCTTTCTAGCAGTTAAGGTACCTGCTTCTGCCTCAAGGAGTGCAACTGACACTTTTGCCTTTTCTAGAAATGAGTACTTTTTGAGAAATAATGGCACTGTGTACACACAACTTAAAAGTATGATACAGTAGTAATTAAGAACTCTACAGAAACTGTGTTATGTACAGAATGCCCAAGTAAAGAAAGGAATTTTGATTTCAGGGTCAAGTTTAAACTAAAAAGAGGATTGTAGGACAAAATGAAACTAAGTCCAGTACAGTGGATTCTAGTGATCTGACTAAAAGATTAATAGCCCATAAAAAAAAATTAAGCAGCCGAAAGTGTACATATATACAGATATATCTATATATATATCTATGATATATATATATATCATATACCAGTAACAAAAACGAGATGAATCAAAACTACATCAGCCACAAAATGACTTACAGGTTAACGTGAACAAGGAACTAAGTAATGAATAAATATCTCTATTGTATAAGCTAATAATACACTCCATTTCACCGATAACCACAAGGCATAAAGAATGAGTCCTCAGAGTTAAAAGTTATATATTAACTCTGTGGCATAAACTTGTAACTCTAAGCTGAATGTGCGTTATTCTAATTTCCATGTCAAAAAATGATTGTACCATATTGATTTCGTTTTTGATTTGTTAAGAAAATTTCAGGTGTGAATTTCTGAAAAATATTTACAGGGAACTTGGGTTAATTTTTTCATCATTAGCTTAGCTTGCATAACCTGTATTAGTTTTAGGATATATAAAAAAATAACTTTGGGTGACTGGAGAGATGGCAACAGTTAAGAGTGCCGACTGCTCTTTCAGAGGACCCGGGTTCGATCCCCAGCACCCACATGGCGGCTGAGAACCGTCTGTAACTCCAATTCCTAGGAGAACTCCAGTTCCAGGGGAATCGAGCCCTCTTCTGACCTCCATGGCATTGCATGACATGGGTGCACAGACCTACATGCAGGAATACTCATACATTATCAACATAAATAAATAAAATTAAATTAAATTAAAAAAAAAACAACTTTGGGACCTGAGGAGCACAGAAGAAGAAGAAATCGCAGAGTGAGAACCCAGGAGGTCCTCTGCACAGGACAAGGAAGATAGATACTCCTCAGAGTCAGAAAAAGAAAGAGATTCTTGTGTATTATTGATTAATTTCTTCACCGCCTTTAGTCGGACCACCCACTCAGGAACGAACCTGCTGGAGATGGACTCCGGAATTCCAGTTTCGTGGACTAACTACTGGATTCTCAGCCTCTTCAGTAGGGTGCAGCCATTGTTGAACTACTCAGACCTTATCCCATGAGTTAATCTAATAAATCCAAAAGGCTGGCTGTGGACACATCTTTAAGCCTAGCACTCCGGAGGCAGAGGCAGGACGGATCTTGGAGAGTTCAAGGCACAGCCTGGTCTACAGCAGTGATTCCAGGACACTGCTGGGACTACAGGGAGACCCTGTCTCAAAAAGACACCATAATAAATAATAAAGAAAAATAAATAAATAAATCCATATATATTCATTCTACCAATTCTGTTTCTTTAGAGAACCTTGACTAATACAGCATCAGACAACAAGAATAGAATCCTGCAAAATTTTTAAAAATTGATCAAGCAAACCAATCAATAATAGTGCATGATCTGAAGAAGGCATAAAATTATAAGCAGTCACTGGATCATGGAAACACAACAGACACATGCATGCATATAGACAAATATATATATATATATATATACACATACAAATTCATACATACACACATGCATCACATACAGAAACACATATACACACATTCAAACACACATACAATATATAGACAATTATATAAATTCATTGCATATACACACATACAAACATTATACAACAAACAAAATAGCAACACTTCTTTTTTTTTTTCTGATCAAGTCTACATTTATTGTGAAGCAAAGCTCCAAATATAAAGGCAGGCTGTGGAAAATCCCACAAGAGGAAGTTAAACAGCAGATACAATATCATTTGTCACATAAGGAAAATCTCAGGGCTGTGGAACTTACTTAGGCTGCATTTTTAACCTCAGTTCCTGAAATCTAAACCACAGACATGTTGCTTTTGTACTTAAGGGGTCACCAGTGCATATGAGTACTTGCTCAGAAGATAGAGTCATTAACCCCTGAGTTGCTGCAAGCAGACTCCTGCAATTAACCCTTGGGTAGCTGCAGCAGGCTCCTGCACACGGATCACATTTCCTAGCATTTTGAACAATTATGAGTCTCTGCTTCAACCAAAACCAATAAAAAGGCTTGTTTGACCAAAGTTGATAGCAGTATAAACTTATGGGTATAAACACAAATATTTAGAAGCCAGTGTGACAAATAGACCATATAGCAGAATATCTCTCCTAAGGACTGTGTCTTCCCTAGCCATGGAGTTTGACTATGTTTAAGCTATGAAAGATAGTACCTATGTTGAAAACTGTTTCTAAGTTGGGTTTTAATTAACTTACAAACTATTGTAGTTTAATAACTACAAATCCTTAGATTTGGTCTTCATTTTACATACTTTTTATTCAATTTATTTTTATTGAATCTGCTGTGAAATTCATCCAATATATTTTATTTCTTTAGATCCCCTTATCTCATTGCCCAATTTCATGTACTCTAATTATATATATAATATATTATATATAATATATATATATATAGTAAGGGTGTGTGTGTGGTGTGTGTGGTGTTGTGTGTGTGTGTGTGTGGTGAATCTTGGTAGATTAGGCCAGGCTCCAGTAGATGACCCTTCCATAGATATTGTTGATCCACTCCCAATCCTCCCTTTTCTTCCTATACCTTTACCCCATCCTCATTTATACCTTAGCTCCAGGTATTCCTCCCATTCTTCCATGTACACACACTCTCTATATATGGTTTTAATATTTTTTACTTGGTTTTGGCAGATGGGGGTCTCCATATGGCATCTTCATGCACACTTTTTCTGGTTAATGCTTCCCCTGCCACTACATTGCCCCATCCTTATTACTTCAATACCTGCTTGAACCTTTCTTTATCCATGAATCCAACTCTGTACTTTCATCACACTAAACTACTATCTCCCCTCCAAATATTCCCATCACTATATGCTGTGATGTAATATATGCACCTGCTCTGTTCTGTCCAGAAACACAATGTTTCATTGTTCAGCCACCAAATCTTTTTAAATATTTTATACCCTACAATGATAATCCTTGAGACTCAGGAAGTGATGTGTGTAATAAATGTCCCATTTAGTTATGGTCACTGAAATATTTCATTCTTCATACATCCACTGATTGTGGGTGTGGCCATCTGTTTTAATGGCCACTACCCAAAAATAAGCTTCTGATGACGGTGTTGGTGATTCACTAATGATTAGTCACAGGATTTGTTTATTTTTTTATTTTTTTTTACACAACATTTTTTTTTTTTTATTGTGTTTTTGTGATTCATACATCATTTTCCAATTCAGTTCAGGCTATCTTCCCCTTCCCTTCACCCCCACCCACCCAACCAGATCATGCATTCTTGCCATGACTGTCCTGCATATCTTCTTCAGTTTTTTTTCCATTTTTTAGCTATAAGTGATAATCCATGAGTACAAGCATCCTTCATGTATAACCAATTTGCAGGCTGTTGTGCCCAAACACCACAGCCCCACCTTCCAGCTGGGGTGAGGGTTGTATGTGTCAATCATGTTATCAAATGAGGGTCCAGACTACATTGCTGTAGTTTCACCTTCACCCCAATCGCAGCCCTTACATTCTACCACGCCCCCTCTTCCTCAGATTATTCCCTGGGCTTAGAAAAGGGGCACAAGTGGATGAGAAGCAGAACAGTCCACTCTCTCTGGAGCTGTTGTCTTGGATTCTGGTCAATTCTGGCTGTTTCCTTTCATGGGCTGACAGTCTGTCCAGGAATAACCTTTCGATCCTACTAATGAAGCACAAGCAATTAGATATATAGGTATTTAAGCAACATTAATAGTTATGGTAGGTTACTTTGTTATAGACATATATGTTTAGATGAGATGTTGATCCACGAACTACATTTTTTCCTGTTAAATATGACGGGGTCTTACTGTGGCTTATGATATCTCCTAACCTGTAGAGAATGTAAGCTTGTGGCAACAAACAAAAATATACACACACATACAAATTCATACATACACACATGCATACACATACAGAAACACATATACACACATTCAAACACACATACATATATAGACACATTATATAAATACATATGCATATACACACATACAAACATATACACAAACAAACACAGGCACGCACTTCCTTAAACCAAAAGGGAGAAAGAGAGACTTTTCCTATTCTCCCTGTTGTTGATGTAAAGCCTTGCTACTCAAAGTGTGGCACATAGACCAGCTGGTTAGAGATGCGGAATCTCAGACTCTCTTCCAAAAGTACTGGTTCTGCATCTGCATTTTAATAGTGCTATGGTTTGGCCATGGTTTGAGTGTCTCATGGACTCCTGAGTTGGGAGCAAGTTCTCTTGTGTGGTGATGCTGGGAGGTGGTGTAACCATTAAGAGGTGAAGCTCAATGGGAAGAAATCAGGCAACCAAGGTTGCTGTGCATAAAGGAAACGGAAGGAAATGATGCAGCTCACTAAAGACCCAGTTAGTTGTTGGAAGAGGTTCTTATAACGAAGTAATCTTGGCCCCTCCCTGTATTCTGGCTTACTGCCTTGCCATGTGAGCTTTCCCTCTCACAGGAAGATCCCTGCCTGTACTAACACCATGATGCAGTGTAGCCAGGGGGGCCCTTCCCAGAGCGAGTGAAACGTTGTTTGAACTACCAGCCTCCCACTCTGTGGGTTAGATCAACTCTTTTCTGTACAAATTATTAGGCCTTGGGTATTTTGCTATCAGAACAAAAGAGACACTAATATAAAGAGTATAGCATATCCATACACATATTACAAAAAGAAATATAAAGTGAAGCACTACTTTAGATTTTACCAAACACTTAGAGATGGAGAAACTGTTTCAGATCCTTCTGAGTTCACAAGAAGATGAAGCAAAGGAAAAAAGAAAACAGTCTTGGGGAATTTGGAGAGGGATCAAGAGAAAAAGTGATTAAGAGGGATGCTGGGAATGACAGAAAGAAAGAAAAACTTCATGTATCACATTTTTGCCAAAAATTGCCTCTGGGCACCAGCTTTTCCACTCGAAGCCAAGAGAAGCATCATCCAACTGTGCAATTTCAAACAGGAACTGTGGCGTTTTTTTCCAAATCTACTGGGGATTTGAGATCAAGGGTGCTAGCCAGGGGGACAGGACCTCAACTTCCCCATTCCTGACAAGCTGCAGTCCCACAACTTGTTTTACATTTAAAACTCTGTTTTCTACTTAAGAACTGACTTGGAGAAGAAAAAGCCATTTTCGCCATTGCTACTCTCTTGAATGGAATCAGTGAACATTTGGGGACAGTGCTCCGGCTTAGCAGCACAGAGCTTCGTTTTGAACAATCCTCCCAATGCCAGGTGCATTTTGGTGTCTGAAGAAGGGAAGTTGGTAAATACCTGGCTTTGGAGAAAATGAACGGTGCTGAGCAACCACATTTGAAAATGAGGCACACCTTTTCTCAGACTTGGCTGTTAAATTTCCCAGCATGCAGTGCTACTACTGATGGATGGCTCATCAAGAAAGCTTCAGACAATGGCATTGCAGGAGTGTGAGCGAAACCTACAAGGATGCTTTGCTGCATGCCTTTCTTGAGATGCAACAGTTAAGAGCAAATATGCAGTTGCACACACCCTGTGCTCAGTGTGCTCTGGGTAAATGCCAGTGTCCAGAAGGTCTCTCTTAGTGACCCAGGAAATCCAGGGCTCACAGCCAGACACTGTGCTGTGGTGGCGGGGCTTCCGCTTGGCCAAACAGCTGCAAATGACAATATAGAATTAGATGGGGAGCCAGGGCACAGCATCTCACTCGCCACTCCCGGAGCTCTGGAGACAGGTTGCTATTAATCACTCTGACCACATCTATCAGGCTTCTCTCATTTGGCCACGGCTCGTAGTCACAGAGGCACAGCCAGGGTCTCCTGATAAATCAAATCCAACAGTTCTATGATAAGGATGACACAGGTGAATGAGGAACAAACGTGTACTGTCTTAGCTGTGAGTCCTTGCTGTTAAAAAGTGGAGGAAAGGAATATCTGCTGATTGCCAACCAAGTGCCAGAGTATTAATTATACACATAGTCTCTAAACTCAATTTTTCCCTCTCCTCATCTCCCCATATATTTTCATCTGACACCCAGCATGGTCTTGTGTGGGAATTAATCTTCTCAGTCAAGAGCCTGAAACTCATAGATGTTAGGAAATGTGTTCAATATGACACAGCAAAGAGCAGAGCCAGTGGATGTAGGTCCGGGATGCACAGCAGAAAGAACAGAAGAAGCTGGGTGGTAGAGAACAGAGTTGGAGTGTCAGCAGAGAGAAGATGAGAGAAGAAAGTGAGGAGAAGAGGAAGTCTCAGGTTCAGGAAGCAAGCTGCCTTCACAGCCAACATTCCTGTAACAGGGCTTCGGTTCTGCTGCAGACAAGCTGGTGACTTGGTACCAGTCATCCAACCATAGACTGCAGAATAAAGGTAGTCTCCAGTCTACTGCTTCAGACTTTGCAGGATTAAATAAAACTCTGTGTGAGCAGTCTACAAAGCTGGGGATGTTGGACAAATGGAAGCCATTTCATAGGATGAAGAGCAGGTGTTTTCATAGTGGAGGGTGGGTAGACTGAAGTAGCAAAGCTAGGCCCCCAGTGTGTTGCCTACAGGCACAGGAGGGGAACCCAAGGAGTCTCTGACTGGGATGTGAGGTGGAACTGGACAGCCTATAATTCCTGTGGATCTGATTACTCAGGGAGAGTTGAGCCTGTCCTAAGGTATTACTGAGGGTGGACACAGGAGAGAGATGAGCCTCTGGCCATCTCTGCACTGAGGTTCAGAGAATAGAATCGTCTTCTAAATCAGGCATCAAAGAATGATCGTTTCTTTTCTTCCCTTTACCCGAGAATACCATTAAGTTCTTCAGAGCTGTGCCTTATATTTTTATTGACAACAGCATAGGAAGGAGTGAGAAGTGAAAATGTGGTGACTGGTTCCTGGGGGTGGGGGCGGGGGAGAAAACAGGAAGTTTGGCTCTGGGCATTCCCATGGGGGGATTAACAGTAAATTCAGAAACTGGAGAGGAAATCTGAAGAGATGCTTTTGTGAAACAAAGCCCAGAAAGAAGAAACCAGAAGGAATCTGTTATGTGGAGAAGCTTCTCTTGTGTTTTGTGCCAGAAGGAAAGAGATTCATCTGGGTAGTTTCTATGAAGAGAGGAGAGAGACTGGTCAGGAATGCCCCACACTGCTTCTTGGAAGGCTGGGTGTCTGGAAGGGTGGCTGGACTGAACTTTACTCTGTGCTTCTGAGGACAAAAACTGCATTTGTAAATATCAGTCTTCTTAGTGTGTACCTAAAAACAGCCCCCTCCCTTTTTTTTTTCCTAATGATGCTGCCCAGAGAGTACTGGAGGAAATAAGAGATGGAATAGAAAGGTTCACATCCACAGATGCTCTGCCAGGAAGTGGAAACAACCAACCTTTCTTCCTAGTTCTCCAGTATGGTAGAAGATATGGTCACATCCTAAACTCAGGAGCTTGTGACTATTGCCTTATTTAGGAAAAGGGCCTTTGCAACTGGGAATAGATTTAAGATTTTGCGAAGAGATTATCTTGGGCGATCCAGGTAAGCCCATGAACCATTGGAAGTTGCCTTAACCAAGAGACACTGAGCCATAGAAAAGATGACTTGTAGGTGAAGGCAGAGTATCCTCACAAGGCCTGGAGCCTCCAGGAAGATTGTCCCGGAGCCTCAGAGAGCTGAGGTTTCAGACTCCTATCCTCTACCACAGGAAATGGAGAGATTTCTGTTTTGGAATCACCAAGTTGCTGGTTATTTGTTACAGCAGTCATTGTAAATTGGTATAGGTGATAATGAAAGTTGCTTAGTAGCAGAAACAACTCTGAGTCTTCTGATGTCTCTTTGAGGGCCAGGATCCAGTGTATTCCTCAAACCAAAGAGGCAGTGATATTCACCTACACCTACTCTGTAGAGGAGGGTAGAGCTTCAGAAACCGACAGGATTGCTCTTGACAGAGGAACTGCATGACAATGGCAGTTGATACTGATGGTTTCTGGAGGAGGAACAGCCACTGTCTTCAGTTGTGTACCCCCTGATGAACACACCAAGCTCTATGGATACCTCCAAATCCACGGTCTCACAGATGGCCTTGGTTAAACACAGTGGTCATAAAACAAAATGAAAAGACAAGATACGCAAAAGGGGCTTGTAGAGAAATACGGGGACAAGCAGGAATGCGAAGAAAAGGGGGGAGGTGACAGCAAGCAGAACGCACCATGTACTTCTATCAGACTGTCAAAGAATAAGTTTAACAAAAGTTACAAAATAAAAAGAAAGAAAGACGACAGGAGCCAGCGGAAAAGAGACAAAGAACTAGAAACACAAAACTGTGGATGTACATCCAGAGTCATAATGAAACCCCAACAATCCTGGGAATTGAAAGTTGGCACCGGAAAAGTAAGATGTGACAGGAAGCCAGTCAGGCTTGGATTGGAATACCAGCCTCGCCAATCAGTTGGTGTGTGACTTGTCCTCTCTTATCTTTAAAATGGAAATTACAAAGCTTCCTTCACAGGCTGGTTTGTGTGAGATTTAAAGCACCTCACAAATGTCTTCCTGACGGGGCTGGGTAAATAGCAGTAACTGTCGGATAAGGTTACTGGATCACAAGACACACTTCTGTGACTCAGAAGGCTACAGGGATCACAAGACACACCTCTGTGGCTGCAGAGGACTGATCCTTCCAGCCTAGCCTGTCTTGTCATCAGGAAGGGAGGACCCAGGTGAGTGCTCCATCCGGCAAGAGTGGATTTGTGCAGGAAACCAACTGGCTGCTGTGTGCAGCGTCCACTTCTCTGTGCTCTCCTGGAACCACAAAGGCTGGAAACCTGTAAACTGCAGTTTGCAGACTCCTCTGCCAGCGGGTTTCAGCATCTACTCTGCCCAAAGGATGCCCTCCCGTGAGAGCAGTGGGCAAGATTGGAGGATTGTTTTGGGTGCTGTGACGGTGCAGAGGTGGTAATGGTAGAATGTCCCTCCAGGGCACTGGCCAAGGACTGCTGGCCTCTGCAGCAGGTGAGCAAGGAGCAGGAGCAAAGAGCACTGCGAGCTGTGGACAAGTGGGTCCTAGAGCAGATGGAACGGAAGATTGCAGGCCTGATCTTTGTGGTGATCATCCCCCACCCCTGAAACTCCACTCCCTGTATTAAACCTCTCTATACTTGAAATACCACAATGACTCCTTAGTCCCCTGTGAACACACAGGGATTTTGGTGACACAGAGGTTTAAGGGGCTCTAGAAGGCCCTCTTTGCAGGAAATACATCCTTAAAGTTTTAATTACAGACAAGCCTAATGGCAATAACCCAGAGAGTTCTACAATACTGGTTCAAATACCCACAGAGGATCAGTGACTGCCCTCACAACCTTTCCTTAGGGGAAATGTTAGTACAGGTAAGAAGGAGAGAAAATGTAAAAAGCACCATGGTGGGACGAGAGATCGAAAAAAGAGAAAACCTTAGAGTTAAAAAAATGTGTTGGTGGTCAGTGGGCAAAGTACAGATTTGCTCAGGGAGCCCCAACTATAACCCTCATCTTTTAAATAGTAGTAAAACATGCATGTGATCAGCCTCAAGTGTCGTTTTACTTTGTGTTTCCAGACAGGGTGTCTCACTGGTCCAGAGCCCTGGGATCTTCCTGTCTCTGCCTCCCAAGCACTGACATCACAAGTGCCCACAACCAGGCTTGGAATTTTATGCGGCTACTGGGGGTCCGACTTGTGTTCTCCTGAATGCATGACAAGTACTTTACTGAGGGCTGCCTCCCTAGATACTACCTTTAAGTAAACAGCTCAAGGGCACGGAGTATTTAAATATATTCTCATTCTTGTGCAACCATCATCATGATCCATTTCCATTTTTTTTAATTTCATTTATTTATTTTTATGTGTATGAATGTACTGTCTGCATGCAGGTTTGTGCACCCATGTCGTGCAATGCCTCAGAGGTCAAAAGAGGGTGTTGGATTCCCCTGGAACTGGAGTTAAAGAAGGTTCTCAGCTGCCATGTGGGTGCTGGGGATCGAACCCGGGTCCTCTGTAAGAGCAGTCAGCACTCTTAACCGCTAGGCCATCTCTCCACCCCAGTTTTTTTTTTTTTTTTAATGCTTTGGACAGGGTCTCATTATGTAGCCTAAGCTCGTCTTTTTTTTTTTTTCTCTCTCTTTTTGAGAGAGTGACACTGTACCCCACCTGGCCTGAAACTCACTATGTAGACCAGGCTGGCTTTGAAATTACAGAGATCTGCCTGCCAATGCCTCCCAAGGACTGAGATTGAAGGTGTGTGCCACCACATCCAGCCAAAGCTGTTTTTAAACTCACAATCTTCTTTACTCAACCTTCCTTTGCTAGGACCACCATACTTAATTTCAGGACTTTTTACATCTCTCCAAACTGAAACTTTCTCCCAGGGGAGCAATAGCTCCCCATTTCCTCCCTCTTTAGTCCCTGACAACCTCCAGCCTACTTCCTGTCTTCATGAATTTGACCTTACATAGAATTGTGCAATAATGATTTTCCTTTGGGGGCTGGGCTTTGTTTCATCTAGTATAATTGTTTATCCATGTTGTAACATAGGTCAGAATTCATTTTTTGTTGGTTTACTTTAAAGATTTATTTATTTTATTTTATATGTGGTGTGAGTGCCTGCATGTATGTATGTTTACCTTGTGTGTGCCATGTTCGTGGTGGCCAAAAGAAGCCACCAGATCCCTTGAAACTGGAGTTATAGGTGGTTTCGAGCTGCCATGTGGGAGCTGAGAACAGAACCCAGGTCTTCTGAAAGAGCAACAAGTACTCCTAACCTTTGAACCGTCTCTACAGCTCCAAAATTCTTTTGTTTTAAGGTCTAATAATATTCTTTGAATGGATGTACCACATTTTGTTTATCCATTCACTGTCTTTCATTAATGGACATCTGGGTTTCTTCCACTACTGTAAAAGATCCTGCTATGAATATTAGTGTAAAAAATATCTGCTCAGATTTGCCCTGCCTTTAATTCTTGTAGATAAGAAAAGTCTACTCAGAGAAAGAAATTGCTGAACCCCAGCTAATGCTGGATTTAATGGGGGCAGGACACACTTTTTTCCATACAACAACACTATTTTATGTTCTTATCAGCAATGCACAAAACAAAGGTTCAGTTTCTCCACCTCCTACCAACAGGTGCTGATTTCTGCTCTTTTGATAAGAGCCATCCTAGTGAGTGAGAATGGATACCTCATTGAGGGTTTGATCTGCATTTCCCTAGTGATCAATGTCGTTGAACATCATTTCACGTGCTCACTAGCTATTTATGCATCTTTTTTGGAGAATGTATTCTGACTTTGTAAATGAATTAAAAGGAGAATAAAGAAACCCTGAGCTACTACAAAGGGAAAAAAAATGTGACCCTTCCTCTTAATATGGGCTTCAGAAGTGGAATTATTTTTTCAAAAGGAAGGCATAAGATCACATGCCATGTGAGTGTGTGTGTGTGTGTGTGTGTGTGTGTGTGTGTATATATAGAGAGAATAAATGAATGCAGAATGGGAGGACTCTTTAGTCAGTTAAACTTAATCAGGAACAGATTCCAATACAAATTCAAACAAGTTGTGAAATAAACTGCATTAAAGTACTTCAAATTCTATTGACGGATGCACGAAACTCTCTGAAAATCAAACTTTGCCTGTCACTCAAGTTCTGCCTGGTCCTCAGATGCTGCTCCTTGCATTTTAGGCTCTTGGAGCAGGAAGCAGGGCAAACATGAAGGGGAGAGCAAATTAGGGAAAGGCACAGAGAACTGCTTCCTGCTCGTCTGCCTCATACTGACGCCCGCTCAGGGGATGCTTGGAAGTGTGCAGGGCAGGAGGCTCTTGCAGCAGGGCAGGAGGCTCAGTACTACCTCAAGGTGGCAAAGGGCATTTGTCTGAACTGGGAGCATAGGAAGGGGCCTGTCTTCAAACACAGGCACGTGACAGGCCTTCTCTGCTTTCATAATTCTTTCCCCCTCCATTCTTGTATTTTTACTCTCGAATGTGTACAAATTACTCAGGCATCTGGGACCTGACTCACCATCACTCTCTGAAGCTTTTATTGAGCTTTCTGTCATTCACAAAAGAATAGCAATGAATTTAATTAATGGCCAAGGTATCTGGAATCTATATTGCAGAAATTCATATCTCAATGTTTTTGGTACAAGAAAAAAGAAAAACTGAACAAATAGCAACCACTAATAGAGTGATGGACATATAACAAATGCTCGACATGTATATATGTATGTATGTATGTATGGATGGACGGACAGACAACTGAAAATCTGAGTGCTCACCATCCATTAGTTATTAGACCTGTTTCACAGTTGATCTCACAGCCCTCTAGTTGCTGTCTTTTAGGCCATGTGATTAGCAGTCAACCACTGGCTCCTCCTCCTCCCTCGCTGTTTCCATACATCATTAGGAGCTGCCATTTGCCTTCTGACGAAGTCCACACCATTTCTGCTCTTTGCCATGCCCTATGCCACAGTTGGTTCCGTTCAGACCTTGTCACCTGGTTTATTTCCATAGCCAGGTGACTGTTCTCTTCCTCACAATCTCTCTACATTCTAAAACATCCACTAAAATTCCAGCACACTGGCCTTTTTTCCTTGCCAAATTGAACAACACCAGGGATATTACTTCTGGAAGCCTGTGTAACAGAAATAACATACACGCACATGAAGAATAAAACAAATACTGGGTGGACATCATTTACAAAACAAAAATACCTGTTTATACAAGAAGGGTTAAGTAGATTGTCCATAAAACAGAATGTGGTGTAACCACACAGCAATTAAGTAGATCTATATAAGCCAAAATGGAAACAGGTCAGTGATTAGTGCTGTCCTTTAAAATTTGTAGACAGATATAGCACAATGGCTTTGTGTAAGATGAATTGGTGAATTGTGCAGGGAAGAATGAACACAGAAGGCTCTGTTGCTAAGCTCTGGAAGTCCTGCTTACAAGGTCTGCATGTGGCTGACATCAAGGTTTACAGATGAGGATAGCAACAGAGAACTTGGAATTGAGGAGAATCATCATCATTCCTACCTGATAGAATGGTGCATTTTGCCTGCGTATATGAATAATGTGATTTATGCTGACCATCTGCTTTCCTTCTGGGAGTCTGAAATTGTGATATGCACCAGTCAGAGAGAGGCTGCCCATGATACCAACCCCCAATACAAATGCCGAACATCGAGTCTCTAAAGTGCTTCCTAGGGAAAATGACATTTTGCATCTTGGAGAACGAAGCTGGGAGAACACCACAGGAAGTCTTCCCCACGTTTCCCCGTGTGCCTTCTGCTTTTGTTGATTTTGCTCTGTCTTTTCACTATAATAAACCTTACCTATGAAGATAATATCCTGAAATATTTCTAGTGAAATCATGGAGCATATGTGGGGTACACCTGGGGGTGCATACATGGTTAATTTACATATGTATAGAAAAAAAAAGCCTAGGGCTGGAGAGATGGCCTAGCAGTTAAGAGCTCCGACCGCTCTTACAGAGGACCCGGGTTCGATCCTCAGCACCCACATGGCAGCTGAGAACCATCCGAAACTCGAATTCCAGGAGAACTCCAGTTCCAGGGGAATCCAAGACCCTCTTCTGACCTCCGCAGCATTGCACGACACGGGTGCACAAACCTGCATGCAGACAGTACATTCATACACATACAGAAATAAATAAAAAAATTAAAAAAAAAAGAAAAAAGCCTAGAATCACTGAAGACTTCTAATTTGTAGAAATGGGTTAAAATTGTCACTTTACCTTTGTAGTATTTTTTAAATTTTTTTAATTTTTTTTTTTATGTGTATGAATGTACTGACTGCATGTAGGTTTGTGCACCCGTGTCATGCAAAGCCGCGGAGGTCAGAAGAGGGTGCTGGATTCCCCTGGAACTGGAGTTAAAGACGGTTCTCAGCCGCCATGTGTGTGCTGGGGATCGAACCCGGGTCCTCTGAAAGAGCAGTCGGCGCTCTTAACTGCTAGGCCATCTCTTCAGCCCCTGTAGTACTTTTTAAATTAAGGAGATTTGACTGAGTTTTAATTGCGTGTCTTTGTTGGTTCGCCATGAGGAAACATTTGCTTACAGCATGTTCCACATAATGAGTCCCTTTTGAAGTGAAGCCCATCATTATTTTCCCAAGCATCTCCAGTGACTGGCATTGGGAGGGGCACACCACAGGTATCAGAACCGATGACGCTGAATGCATCAGAAAGCAGGCAAGCAGGTAGACATAGAAGTGACTGAGAAACAACCTAAAAGGCCATATTTACATGTAGGCTCTTCTTTGCTTTCAAGTTTCGAACTTTCAGGGCTTTTGATTTCCCAGTTTACTTTAAGCCTTTTCAATTTTCACCCCGTTTGGAAGAGATAGGAAAAAGCAAAAATAAGGAACAAAAAGAAGAGGTGAGAGATAGACGCGGATAGAAAAATAACTACAATTTAAATCTGCTCCCTCTCAGCTCAGCCAGAGGCAAGCAGCTGACCCTTTTATTTGACACAGTTTATCCTAAAGAGGACAGTACGTCTTCCTTATCAAAGAAATCTCTGCTGGCAGCCTGGCTGCTGTATCAAAGAGGAACGTCCTATGTGTGCTAGGGAGGGCATGAAGCGAATGTGGGAACTTTTAAAATTCTCTTCCTTTTGAATATGCAGTTTTTAAGAGTGATTAAATACACAGTTAACTGTAGGATGCGCTTCTGTGGAGATCAGCTTCGGCTAGTGTTTATTCATCCCCTCAGGCTACGATAAGATAGAGCTGGCTGTAAGTTTTTTTTAAAAGTCAGCTGGTACATGAAAGTAAACCCTGATACATTTAAATTCTGGCACCAAATTCTAAGGGTTGTTAGGGTAGAGATTTTGAGAGAATCTAAGCAATTAAAGAAATATGCAGATACTCAACTAGTGAGTCCAAAGTAGGATGAATTCAAGATCGTGAACCTGGTAAACTGGCCTTAACTTGTAGTTTGTAATTCAAGCTGGCACCAAGCCAGCATTTCTAAATGTCTTTTTGCTTAATCCTTGATAAACATATACTTTCTAGACAGACAGCAATTGAGATGGCACAGAAATGCATGCCTCACATATGCATATGAATTTTCTATCTCAGTGTCGCAGCCAATCTGTGAAATATTCCCACTAGGAAATGAGTACATTCAAATGGTCAGGCTGGCCCTGCTCAAGCTCTAAGAATAATTTAGAGACATCTCGGCCATAATTTAAGAAGCGGCATAGTTTCCTTCTGGGGCACTGCTACCATGGGCTTCCAGCAACGTTCTTAAAAGGATTTTAATCCCAATAAAAGATCAGAGCCTGATCATTTTGCATGCCAAAGCTTGGTGAAAAGGTGAATCTATCTATTCCAGTTAGAGAATGTCAGACTTTGCTTGACATTTTCATTACTAATAGCCATTTTTCAAAGTGAATTCACACTTCACTTGGTTCTTAGTGGTCATAAATGGTTGTCAGACCTTGCCCAGGGTTCATCTAGATAGTCCTTTGAGATATTCTTATTAGCAAGTGGACAGATTTCTTCCCTGTGCTGTAATCTATAACCCACCCAGAGCCAAATACAAACCAACGTTAGAAAATGAAGGGAGGAGAGGGAATTTCTTGGGATGATTTGGTCTGCATTTTCCCTAGCTATTTTTTATATAGTTTTAACTGATTAAGCAGAAGCAGAGACTTGAAGGGAAAAAAAAAAATCTGGATTTAGAAGTCAATGCAGAACAATTGAGCACTTATTTGAATAAAAGAGTGTGAGTCTGGCTCTTAGTTTGAGGAACACTGTGGGTTGAAGAAAGGGAAGTTCCAAACGCCCAGTGGCTGAAGCTGGAGTGTGCTGGAGAAAGCAGGATGATGCAAAGAAGCCCTAGGGCCCATTTCACTTTACTCCAGTGACTTGGAAAACCAGTGGTGGGAACAGGGAAGTGACATCAGATTTAACTTTGGTCAAAATCAACAAAGGAAGAAACAAGAATAGAAGTGTTAGGAGCTGCTGAAAGAGGGTGGCGCTCTGGACCAGGGCCGAGCAGTGGAGGTGGTAAGTCAGGGTAAGATTCCTGATGGATTCTGAAGGCTGAACCTCAGGATTAGGTGACTGGTGGGTTGTGCGGTGGGAGGGAAGAAGATACATCAAGGCCAAGGTCAAGACTGTGGCGAGTGGCTGCAAGCAAGGAGCTGGTTTGCTCAATCTTGTTCATCCAAACTCCTCTTCTAACATACTTCTCCATATCAGTGTTTCTGGAATTAAAACATAGCTTCAGGACCCAAAAGGCTGTCAGAGCCCTTAAAACAGAGGGAAATTCCAAGGGTATGTCTGGAGTTTCCCATTGGGCATGCCTCTGCTGAGTCACCCACTGCAAGTGTACCCATGAGTAGGCAGGGACTAGGAGTCTTTTCACATGAAGGACCAAACCATTCCCTAAAATTTGCACTAAAGAAAAGGAAGAGTTAGCAAAAGGATGACATTAGTTATCGCTGATGGGCGGGAACTTCCTGTGTAAACAGGGGCTAGATCTGGTATGTCCTCAGCTCAGATCTGTCTCAGACAGAAAGATATGAAAAACATTGGAAAGAAAATGGTTTCCATTAAAATCACTCAGGGAACACCATGGAAGACAAGGCAGAAAGTTAAGTGCCTTAAGAGAGAAGGGGGCTGAGAAATGCCGTCTTCTGAGCACAACAGCCAGTGCAGTCTCACACTGGCGGCAGCTGTGGTTATCTGCACTGGGCCTGCACAGGCTTGGCCTTGTCAACAATCAGTTATGAATTGAGAAGTGGTTCCTGAGGCCTTCCTCCTTCATCACCCCTGCTGAATTAACTATTGGTTACAATTCTGGAAGAGAGGGAGTCATTGTCTGCAGTTTGCACACCAAGCTCCTAGGGATAGTTCTCAACACAGACAGCCTTGGTCAAACTCTTTGGGTCACAAAACAAAAAGACATGAATTTGTAGGGAAGAGGAGGAATTGATGGGGTGAGAAGAAAAATAAGTGGAATACATTTTGTACATGTATGAAAATGTCAAAAAGCAAGTTTAACGATTTATTTTTTTTATTTTTTAAATTACATGTATGTATGTATCTGTGTGGGGATATATGTGTACACGGGTGCCAGGGCCCTGGAAAACCAGAGACATTGGATACCCCAGAGTGAGAATTACTGATGGTTTAAAGCCACATGACATGGGTGCTGGGAACTGAATGCAGGTCTTCTGCAAGGGCAGTATGTGCTCTTAACAGTTGAGCCATCTTTCCAGACCCTAAATGAATACATTTAATTACTATAAAAAACAATCTTTGTAGGACCCTTGGCCTGCAGTGCCCAGCTGTGACATGAGGAAGGACACTTAGTGCCTCTGCCATTTCTCCCCCATATTGCCCAAAGAAAACAATAGAATTAGGGAGATTTAAAAAACCAAATGCCTTGGACTGAGCTCCTTCTGCAGTAAATACAAGGCATTCCCCAACCCCTGGAACTGCACTTTGCCCACTGGGGCTGGGAAACAGGGATAGAGGAGTCCGCCAGAGAACCTTTATTTCTCAGGCAGGTGACCAGCTGCATATCCAGCCAGCCTGCTGAGAACCTGACCTGCAAACCCAGGAGTCCAAGGGCAACAGGGACAGCCCCCAGATAGGGCCAGAATGGAAGTGGCAGGGGCAGCTTTGGGACAAGAGGGACAATGGAAATCTCTACTAGGCGGGGTAAACTTGGAAAGGCTAAATAAAGCCCTAAGATGAGAGAGTTATTTTTCTTAAGAAAAATGTTTAACTGTATTGGAATTGTTTTTCTAGTGGACTAAGGATTAAGTTGCAAAATGGGAGCAGCTATGCTAATCAGGATGAGAGGAGCAGGAGGCCGAGCATTTTGCCCTGGGTCCCAGCACACAGTCTCTGCTCTGGTCCCAGCAGCCCCAAGACACCCTTAGGATTTATGACCTTGGTGTCAGGCATAAATGCAGCCGGGGAGAAGAAGCAGCAGACCCCCTGCTCGCTCTTGCTAACCTCCAAAACGCTTCAACTAGCCTCCAGGGACCTCGAATGCACCTCATAGAGTGTAGCAGCTTTCCTTCTACAAACAGGAAAAAGGGGATTTAAGATGCTACCAAAATACACCAATATGAAGATATAAATAATAAAGGGCTTCCCACAGGTGTTAGTCGGATGGCCGGAGGGTTAGGCATAGTGGAACTTCCCTTTCTTCAACCCGCAGTGTTCCTCAAACTAAGAGCCAGACTCAAGCCTCTTTTATTCAAATAAGTGCTCAATTGTTTTGCATTGACTTGTAAATCCAGATTTTTTTTTTCCCCTTCAAGTCTCTGCTTCTGCTTAATCAGTTAAAACTATATAAAAAAAAATAGCTAGGGAAAACGCAGACCAAATCATCGCAAGAAATTCCTCTCTCCTCCCTTCATTTTCTAACCTTTTTTAAATTTTTTTTAATTTTTTAAATTTTATTTATTTCGGTATGTGTATCAATGTACTGTCTGCATGCAGGTTTGTGCACCCGTGTCGTGCAATGCCGCGGAGGTCAGAAGAGGGTCTCGGATTCCCCTGGAACTGGAGTTCTCCTGGAATTGGAGTTTCAGACGGCTCTCGGCCGCCATGTGGGTGCTGGGGATCGAACCCGGGTCCTCTGTAAGAGCGGTTGGCGCTCTTAACCGCTAGGCCATCTCTCATTTTCTAACCTTTTAACTCAGCTGGAGAGTCCTCAGAATCACAATACCTGGGCCTGATCCCAGACCAGCTAAATCACAACTGTGGTGTGGGAATGGGATGAGGGTCAGTATGGTTTTCCACGGGCAGCTCCCCTTAGGAGCCAGGAGCTGTCAGGGCCTGCCACTGCACAGCTTAAAAAGAAAAAACCTGCTTATAATAAGCAGCAATAGCTGGCAGCCATAAAGTCTCATTAGTAAGGAGATGACCATGCCTAACTCAAGGTGTTGTCAAAATGAAATGAAATAATATATGTAGCACGTGAAGCATAGTGCTTGGTTCTTAATAAGTGTTTAATAAATGGTAGTTTTTTTTTAAATTACCATCATTTTTGCTATTGTACAAAGCCACACGGAGAGAAAAGTTTGCACAGAGGAAGCTTGGAGGTTAAATACAGAATTAGAGGAATTGCAGGGAGGTCAAATCAAAGCCTACCAAACCTTGTATTCCCTGCATGTGGCTCCTGGAAAACCCCAGAACACTGGGTAAACATCTTCATCTCCTGGGCCAACACCTACTCTGTATAAACAACTCCCTTTTCACCTTTCGTAGTTGTCTCAAAAAGAAGTGAAAGAAGGGAGTGGTCTTTCTGGATGTGGTTCAGAACAGAGAAAGGGCAGTCCAAAAAGAAAGAGCCAAGCACACTTCTCATTATTCAGCTTTGCAAATCCATTGCCACTCTGGCTGCCTGGCACTGCAGTGGAATTGAATTAGAGGAGACAGATCATCTATAAAAGGCTGAGGTGCCTGTGATGGGCATGCTCTGTGGAGTCCTGTAAAGTGACTGCTGAATGGGATTTATAAAAGCACAAGAGAATACAGGTCACTGGGGAGATCCTGGGTCTGTGGGGACCTCTGTCCTCTGCAGGGAAAGGCAGAGTCCCAGCTGTGGACCCCATCTCTCGTTTCTCTCATTGGCATGCTGTTTGACTAGAACTCAAGTCTCCTCCTTGAAATCAGACAGAGCTACCACCTACTAGCAATTATTTACTAGGACAACAATACACAGCACCTCTCTGACCCTCTGGAAGCTCTATGGAAAACCTGGACTAATAATAAGCTCTTTGAAGTCTGCTTCTTGAACAAAGAGCTCATTCAATGATTGGATTAAAGTCAATGAAATGAGGCCACGCATGTCAAATAACCCCCTATGTTGGAGCCTCCTGCTGGGGCCAGACTGCCACTGTTGCAGTGTCAGAGGGATCTTTTCCTTTGGGCAGCTGCAGACACACAGGTGTCGGGGTTAGAAACAGCTCTCGGGGCTGGAGAGATAGCCTAGTGGTTAACAGCACCGATTGCTCTTGCAGAGGACCCAGGTTCGATCCCCAGCACCCCCATGACGGCTAAGAACCGTCTGTACAGGAGAACTCCAGTTCCAGGGGAATCTGAGACCCTCTTCTGACCTCCGAGGCACTGTACAACATGGGTGCACAAACCTACATGCAGACAGTATACTCATACACATACAAAAATAAATAAAATTAAAAAAAATAAAAAGAAACAGCTCTCGAGGAAGGATCTGCTTCATCCTGCTCTGACTGGGGGTTGCCTGTTGCTGAAAACCTCTGTGCATGTGTGTTCCTGTATGTGTAGATGCATGTGTACATGTGCTCATGTTAGCGTGGAGGCCAGAGGACAACCTTGGTTGGTTGTTCCTTCAGTGCATCCACTTGGCTCTCTCTCTCTCTCTCTCTCTCTCTCTCTCTCTCTCTCTCTCTGTCATATGCATGTGTATATATGCTTATATATGTAGACATGTGTATAGGAATGTACAACAATGCATGTGCTTGTGGAGGCCAGATGTCTTCTTCGATCATTCTTCTCTGTATTTTCTGTAACAGGTCTCCACACTGAACTTGAAGTCCGCTGACTGGCTAGACTGGCTGTCCAGGGAGCTCCTGGGAATCTGCCTGCCTGGACACCCCCTGCTTTGCAATTACTGGTATTTGTGGACATGCCTTATTTGATGTAGCTGCCGGAGATCTGAACTCAGCTCCTCATGCCTACATGATGAGCACTTTAGGAACTGAGCCATATACCCAGGCCCCCAACTTTGTAGCAGTATGCAAATCACTTTACAGTCTCTCCTTGTCTTGGGGCTCTCTGGATATGTAGGCTGGCTAGCCATCCTGGAAAGCTGCCCGTCTTCACTTCTGCAGCGATGGGATTACAAGCACATGCCACCATGCCCAACTATTATTTTTTTCATTGCTTCTAGGGGATCGAAGTCAGGCTGTCATACTTGCAAGACAAATGCTTACTGACAGAACTATAACCCCAATCGGATGAAAACCTTGGCTTCCTTAGTTCCCTAGGGACAGAGCCTCAAACTGCATAAGGGGAGCCAAAGCTGTGTGAGTGGTCCATCATATATATATATATATATATATATATAATCTTCCACCTTAGCCCTGTATACACAAGAAGAACCTCCTGTAATGACTGCGCACTAGGCAATTACTAGGAATTAATTCAGAAGAGGAGATAATCAATAGATGGCCTACTGAGAGTGGTCCATTAAGGCACAACTGCTCTTCTCTTCAGGTGTGATAAATAGTGCATTTAAAGTATTCAATACTATAATAAAGGTTGTAATTAAGTGAAGCAACTTGGCATCTTAATAACTACATGCTTGAAAAGATTTAAACTTCAAACTGAGACACAGAGTAACATTCATAATCCCTTGAATGGGTTTCCTTTCTAGAGGAGAGAAAATAATGTTGGCGGACTGTTCTGCAGAGAAGCTGACAGAGCAGATCTGTTCCCAGATCTTTATGAAGTTCAAAGTAAGAGGTGACTTTGAGCACTGTCACTGTATCCTTTGTTCTCTGTGTTTCCTGCTAGCTTAATTAGTACTGTATTCCTAGTGGAAGAAGAAGGCAGAGGCAGAAGCTGGAAGAGAAGCCTGGGGAATGCAGGCCAGGGACCTGGCTGCCCCAGCAGTATGCAAATCACTTTGCAATATACAAAGGACTTGGAGAGAATACAGTGAGACTTCCCAGACCAAACCTTTTGGTCTCTGCTTCTCATTGTTGAAAAGAGAAGGGGTTTCCACCTTCACTGTGTTTTTTCCCCTCCCCCATCTTTGTGGAATTTTCACACACACACACACACACACACACACACACACACACACGCACTTAAAACCCAATGTATTTGGTTCCCCCATAGATTTTGAGTGAATACTTTTTTTAAGTGACCTTCAGATACCTGTTATAATTACTAATTGTCTGTTCAGCAATTTGTAAAAGAGACATATTCTGTTCATTTTCATTCCTTCCTGGTGATGTGGATAAATTGTCAGGCATTTACAAATGGATGTTTGACATGGTCAAATATCCCCTAAGACCTAGCATTGTGAGTCTAAGATTGAGAAAAAGGAAAGAAAATGCATTCATTAGCATGTTTCTTTGTTTGTGAGCTCACTGCCTTTGATCATAATTTATGGGCAGTGTTTATAGAAAAATCATATTAACCAGATAATTCAGTCCCAGGCAGCCTTCCAGCCCCAGAGGCATAAAAGCAGCCTGCAGAAAGACCCGCTAAGGTCACTCTTGTGTTCAGCCTGTGTTTACTCAGTGCCTTCTATACTCCAGGCGTTGTGTTAAGTACTGGGGTAGTGCAGACCGAGAAAGACATCAGCCAGGTCTATGTAGACGTTCGTGTCTAGCAAGAGAGATAGGCCCTAAGTAAATAATCATTTAAGTGATATTTGCTTTTACTTGAATAACTGGACTAAGTACAGTATAATCATCCTCCAAGAGCTTGGCCAGGCAAAGGCTCTTCATGATCTTTTTTAAGAACTCAGACTTAGTTTGAAGATGAAACTGTCTGCATAGAGTCAGAGGGAGTTGAGAGACCATCTGGTCCTCCTTCTCTTAGCTCACAGATGAGTGCACCGAGAGAGAGCCATGAGGCAACCTGCCTGTGATCACATGGCTTATGGGACCACAGATACAACTTGAGAATGTCTACCAGACCACATACAAGATGCAAATATGTACCCTAATGCACTCTAATTATATAACATGCATAATTTTATTAGTGGAGAGCAGTGAGTAGAGAGGTAGAAAGTCCCAAATCACAGTAGCAGCACTTGTTATTTTGGAAGGTTGTTCTGCATAGCAGATGAACCTGAGCAATCCTGGGAATCCCCTTTCATGGAATGATGAAACTGCACAGAACTGACCTGACTCACGAGTTGCTGGGAAGTTGTCCAATATTTACATGCTGGCCCTTGCTCAACTCTTCTGTGAAGCCTGTGTCTTCCTGGGAAAGTAGATTTCTAGGTCTCCAAATGCTAGAAGACTTTTTCTTTGCCCCAGCACTTTCTTGGATACACAGAACTCTCATTCAGGCAAAGGAGACAGGGGAGGATGTTTTATTTCAATCAAGCTATTACTCGTGACCACCCAGAGAGTGACCAAAACAAATACCTGATAGACTTCCTGAGGACTGTGCCTCCCATCCCAGAGAGATTATGTCCCCCAGTAGACTGGAACCCTCTTGAAGGCTGGTTGGCTGCTTCTGACGGCATATATCATTGTGCTTCAGCTCCAGGCTTACCAAAAGCTGCTCAGTGCCCTGGGTGATGCTGTACGCACAGCATCTCCCAGATGTGGAGTAAGCCAAGCATTGGTAGGCCTATTCAAAGATTTTCCCAATGCATCAGATGACGAATTAAACCCAGTGAAACTGACACTGGCAGGGATGATTTGACTATTCAGATTGTCTAGATTGTTAAAGTTGTGAAATAAAACTGAGTTTGGGGGCGCATGAAAGGTCCTAGGTTCCATCCCCCACACCAACCAAACCAAAACTAAATCAAAACTCTTGTGAAAAGTTAGTTGCTTGCTACAACAGGTGTCCTCTGGGTTTGTCCAGTGTAACCCCAGACTTCAGAGTTCACTCCATGGAAGCAGATTCAGACCCCAGGAGATAAGACTGCTGGAAAGAGAGGACTCAAAAGGCCAGGCTTTGGGTTTCTGCCTCCTGTGTTATTTGGAGCCCTTGAATCTCAGATCCTTCGCTGACTCTTAGGGAACTCACCATGAAGGTACCTGCTTCTTCCCTTTTCCCGTCTTTCAAGCACTAGTGAACTGAATTACAAGTCGTGGCACTACATTTTGGCTCAGGGCAGCTTCTTCATTAGGCTCTTATAGAGAAAAATAGCCAAAAATAATAGCCAAAATTTGCATATTTTAACGGTTAAACCTTGACCAATTGAATCTGACCCCAGTGACTTGTGATATCTTGTACAAATGTTTTAAGGCTCTTAATGACCTATGGCACCTTACTCCAAATGACCAATCTCAAACATACAATTGGGGGTGGGAGAAATGGCTCAGTGGTTAAGAGCACTGGCTGTTCTTTCATAGGACCCAGTTTCAGTTCCTAGCACCCACATGACAGGCAACAAAGCTATCCTTAACTCCAGTTCCATGAGATCCAATGCTCTTTTCTGGTCTCTGTAGACACTGCACACACACACACACACACACACACACACACACGAGTGTATTTATATGCAGGCAAAGCACTCATACACAAAATAAACAATAGTTTATGTGGCAGTGCACACCTTTAATCCCAGCTCTCAGAAGCCAGAGGCAGGTTACTGTGAAATCAAGGCCAAAAAAGTGTTCAGTGCTGCTAATAATTAAGGAAATGCAAATTAAACCACTTTAAGATATCATCTCACTCCAATAAGACTGGCTAGGATCAAGAAAACAAATGATACCAAGTGCTGGAGATGTTGTGGGGAAAGGGGAACACTCATCCACTGCTGGTGGGAATGTAAACTAGTACAACCACTATGGAAAGCAGTGTGGAGAACCCTTGGAAGACTCAGAATGAGCTTGCCACCTGACCCAGTCATACCACTCCTGGGTATGTAACCACAAGACTCATCTTGCCACAGAGATACGTGCACAGCCATGTTTATTGCAGCTCTCTTCACAACAGCGAAGAGCTGGAACCAACCCAAGTGCCCCTCAACTGACAAGTGGACAGAGAAAATGTGGTACTTCTACACAACGGAATTCTATGCAGCGTTAAAGATGACATCATGAACTTTGCAGGTAAATGGCTGGAGCTAGAAGATATCATGCCAAGTGAAGTAACACAGTCCCAGAAAAACAAACGATGAATGGTATCCCTCATCTGTGGATGCTAACACCAACTACCTAATTGTATGGCAAACTGAGCAAAGTTAATGTGATCTGAAAACAACTGTGCTCTTATATTGTGAATCCCAGAAAGAAAGAAAAAGAAAGAAAGAAAGAAAGAGAGAGAGAGAGAGAGGGAAAGAAAGAAAGAGAGAGAGAGAGGAAAGAAAGAAAGAGAGAGAGAGAGGAAAGAAAGAAAGAAAGAAAGAAAGAAAAAAGAAGAAAAGAAAGAGAGAAGAGAAAAGAAAGAAAGAAGAAGAAAGAAAAAGAAAGAAAGAAAGAAAAAAAGATAAGAGAAAGAAAGAAAGAAAAGAAAGAAAGAAAGAAAGAAGATGTCAAAGAAAGAAAAGAAAGAAGATAAATCGACAGCCTGGTCTACATAATGAGTTCTAGGCCAGCTGTGGTTACAGGGAGACCCTATCTACAAAAGGCCAAAAACGAAAGCAAAACCAATCGAAATCAAACAAACAAATACGGCCCCCCAAACAACAACAACAACAACAAATCAAACAAGCTATACATTTGGTGCTGCAAAATTTACTTACCTACCAAGACAGTGAGATGCCTGCCTATCTAGTTAGATATGAACCCACAAGAGATAAGACTAAATAATAGTCTTTAACTGTTTTTTTTTTTTGGGGGTTTTTTTTGATTGACAGGGTCTCCACTGTAACCCAGCTGGTCCTGGACTTTACTCTGTAGACCAGGGCTCCTTTGAACTCACAAAAGATCCGCGCTGCCTTTGCCTCAGGATGTGTAGGATCAAAGGCTGTATGGAGTCCCACACAGCCCGGACTCTTTAACTGTTTATAGGAAGAGCTAATACATAGCGATGTAGTCTGGACTACTCATTTGATCAACTTGATTGAACAAACAACATGTCACCCCCCACTGGAGGTGGGGCTGTGGGGTTTGGGCACAACAGCGCTGCAATTGGTTTTGCAGAAGGATGCTTGTACTCATATGGATTCACTTATAGCTTAAAAGTTGAAAAAAAAAAAAACAGAGAAAAATGCAGGTGACAGTTATGGCAGCAATACATGATCTGGATTGGGTGGGGGTGGGGGGAAAGGGAAAGTGGAAATGCCTGATCTGAATTGGAGAATGATGTACGAAATGCACAAAGCATCAATAAAAATTAAATTAAAAAAAAAAAAAGAAGAGCTAGTCTTCTACATCTTTGGCTCGGCTGGCAGTGTATTCTCTTTAATAAACTTTCTTTAACAAATCTTTTCTATTTGGTAAGTACTTTTACCCCCAGGCCTTTAGCCTGTCACCATCTTTCCTACCATAACAATACGGTTTACTCCCTGGCACAAATTAACATTGCTCAATGGCACTTGCTACCTTAAAGAAAATCTGTATCTAAGGCAGGGGTACACAGATTCTAAATGTGAACAATTTTTAAATGGGGAAAAAAAATCTAACTTACTGAGTGTCTTGTCTAGGGGTCATCTCCAACTTTTATTATCTTTGAGCTATTTTACAATTCTGTTAGTTCAAGAAACTGATCATAATGCAAGGTTTTCTTGTCCATAAAAAGGAAAGCAAATTGTGCAATTCAACTGAATATTGCCCTGTGGCTATTCACCAGCTTTTCAGCTGTTCATTTCAACACTCTTGATTGCTTAGATATGTGCCTGCTTTGAATTCTCATTTGAACCCATTGGAATACCTCACAGACTTCCTCATTAATTAACAACTTAAATAAAATCTTTGACATTTGCTCATTTGATATTTGTCTGAGTGTCGTGATTTAAATAATGTAAAAATTCTAGCCTTTAAAATCAAAGTAAGCTATTTCTAATATAATATATCTATGAAAATATTTCTTAATGTGGATCATGGTGATTAAAAAGCAGGATGTTATAATAAGTTGACCCTATAAACTGCCTAAATTGATGGCAGAGAGGACCTAAAATAACAATATTGAAAAAGGTCTGTTCAGTGTTGGTTTCTGGCATACAGAGAACAGCTGTGAAGTAGTCATGTCAGTAGATCAAGAAACTGAGATGCCTGCCTGATTGGAGCTTAGGGTGGTCACTGTTTATGTCTTGACAACATTTGATTGAGTATTTACATGTACAAGCAAAACACCCCAACAACCTTATGAATCATGCCCGGTCCAAGAATTACAGGATCATTCATTGTTGCCTGCCCATGAGCCCACAGCTACAGAAGATCAATCATGTTAGCCTGAGGAGGCTCCCTCCTTGGTTAAAAATAAAGAAGCCAAGATCTAATGTAGAGAGAGCACCATTTCCAGACCAGACATAGCTGTCTTTCTTCTCTCTCACATTCTCTTTAGTTTCTTCACCAAGACTAGAAAAATGAAAAGAAGAAATGCAAAAAGCTCATAACTCAGAGAATTTATAAGCTACTGAATTGATTTTTGCTTTCTTGTCATCTTACTCAGAAAAATCTGTTCACTATGGAGAGCATTTTAAAACCCCCATTTTCAATTTGAATATTCAAATTCAAAGACCGACACTAATTATACAAAAAATAAAATGAATTATAAAACAGTAATAATTTTTTTAAATTTCTTTTTGGTCTTTTTGAGACAGGGTCTCCCTTTAGCCCCAGCTGCTCTGGAACTCACTATGTAGACCAGGCTAGCCTTGAACTCACAGAGATCCGCCTGCCTCTGCCTCCCAAGTGCTGGGATTACAGGTGTGTGCCACCACGCCTGGTCCCTTTTTTTGTTTTTAAGACAAGGTTTCATATGTTGTCTTGGCTGGTCTTGTGTTCCTGGTTTCAAGCCATACTTATGCTTCAGCTCCAAAGAATTTGAGACCACAGTTATGTATCACATGTCTGACTCACAATCCTTTAATTTGATTACATGCATTTCAGAAATCTGGAAATATGTAACAAAATATTAACCATCATCTTTGGTGAATTGCAGATATCTTAAAAATCAACTTTATTGGGCTGGAGAGATGGCCTAGCAGTTAAGAGCGCCAACCATTCTTACAGAGGACCCGGGTTCGATCCCCAGCACCCACATGGCGGCCGAGAACCGTCTGAAACTCCAATTCCAGGAGAACTCCAGTTCCAGGGGAATCCGACACCCTCTTCTGACCTCCGTGGCATTGCACGACACGGGTGCACAAACTTGCATGCAGACAGTACATTCATACACATACAGAAATAAATAAAATTAAAAAAAATTTTTAAATCAACTTTATTATCTGCAAACTATTTTTTTTTTCATTGCTCTGGAACAGGGTTTCTGTGACTAGGTTGTTGGGTACTATCTGTGAGAATTCGCTTAGTTAAACAGTAAAATCCTCAGGTGTGTCTCAGGGAAATGAGTGGCATGGCGATTCTGAATTCAGCATAGTTCTTGATTTTTCTTTTTTTTTTTTTTTTTTTTGGTCTTTTGGAGACAGGGTCTCCCGTTAAGCCCCAGCTGTCTGGAACTCACCTTGTAGACCAGGCTGGCTTGAACTCACAAAGATCCGCCTGTCTCTGCCTCCCAAGGCTAGGATTAAAGGCGTGTGCCACCAACGCCCGGCAGTTCTATGATTTTTCAACTGTGATGAAATTCTTCTCAGATAATATTCAACCTTAAAGTGACTCTCTTCTGACCAATGAAGGAAGAGATCAAAACCTTTTGCATATTGCCAGATGCAGAGTGATGATGCTTAGAGATCTGAAGGTTGTTTTGTTTTTTCATTAATACAAAAATTCCTAGGATTAAGGCAATGGCCATTTTTGATGCTGACTGATAGCAGAATGAAACATGAAGATTAACACAGAAAATCAAGCTGCTAGCCGGGCGTGGAGGCGAATGTCTTTAATCCCATCACTTGGGAGGCATAGACAGGTGGATCTCTGTGAGTTCAAGGCCAGCCTGGTCTTCATAGTGAGCTCCAGGCCAGCTGGTACTAAACCTGTCTCAAAATAAAAAAAAAAAAAAAAAAGAGAGGCTGCCAAAGGCCAGTCCCTGAGCCAAGAACTCAGTCCCTGCTTCCAAGCCCTGGGGCTGTGGGTTATGCACAGCCTGAACCAGACATTGCTTCCCAGGGTGATGTCCTGGGTCCCAAACAGGTTGCAAGCACCCAAAACTGCCCCCCCCAAAAGAAAGTGGCGGGGGGTGGTGGTGTACGCCTTTAATCCCAGCACTCTGGAGGCAGGGGTAGGCAGATCTCTGTAAGTTCAAGGCCAGCCTGGTGTCCATAGTGAGTGATTTCCTGGACAGCTGGGACTACAGAGAGACCCTGTGTCAAAAAGACCAAAGAAAAGAAAATCAAGCTGATTCCCCTACAAAAGGATGATGCAGACATTTTATATTTCTGGAGGAAGAGACTAGCTTTTAACATTAGAACCATAATGCATATTTTCTGTTGAATGGCCCATAGCTGAGGCCCCATTAAAAGCTTAGCTGAAATTTAGGGGCTGTCAGGAGAACAAACCTCTAACAGTCATCCACATGGAGTACCAAAGAGCCTCAACAGCATGGAAAATGGACTGGGAACTCGGGATAAGCACTGAGCTCTAGATTGAAAATCTCCAAGCCAGAGGAAAACAAAGTTTCCCTCTATACACCTCTCCCCTCTCCAGTCCCTGGTGATGCACACAGGTTGGGGTGATATGCTCTCCAATCAGGAGCAGGACAATTGAGGCAAGAGGTAATTTCCATAGGCAGAGAAGTTCAATGGTAGATGGTAGGTCGATCTTTTTGGAACCAGTTCCATAAACTAAGAGTAAGTTGTGTAACACCATAAGTGGTAAGGACAACAGTAACAATGCAAAACCTTTTGAGGACTCAAAATAACGCTCCTTTGAAACTGGCAATGTGCCTTGGAAGGGAATTTTGTTCCCTTTGCTTTAGAGAAAGCTGTGAGATATGAAGAGGAGAAATCAAGCACATGTTAGAAGACAGTGAGAATTTCCAATGAGATGAACAGACGAGGAGTCTCTACAAGCTCTTCAAGGTTTCCAGACCAGGACATCTTTCTTTGACCAGTATGATGGTGGGCAGGAGGCATCTTTGATGGTAGCAAAGTATACTACTCCACAAGTGCTTATATGATAGACAGTGGGTTTGTCCTGAATTCACAAACAGGATTAGAGATGGCTGGGGATCCTGGAACTATCTAGGTATGGATAAACCAGGTAGTTACTCCTTTTTTATTTCTCATAGCAAAGCTAAATGTGATGGCCTGGACAAACATCTTTTCAACTGTGTACCAGTAGCACACAAATATTGCTTGACTTATAATGCTCCTGACTAGCCTATTATAAGATTAAAGTACTGTAAGTAATTCATTCAGTCTATCTAACCTATCAAACATGATCTAGCTACACAGTACACTATAGAGAATGAGCTGTTTTCTTCTTTATTGAGTGATTGTCTGGGGGCTGCAACAAGCCTGTGCTGCCTGTGCTCATGGAGATTTTTACACTACATATCCATAGCCTAGGAAAGGATCATGATTCAAAATTTGGTTTCCCTAGTTTGGACCATCTGAAAATGAAAACCATCTTAAGTCACCATGAATCAAAAACTGTATTCAATTGTCACTCACAAGTTATATAATAAAACTACAGTAACTGCTTCACATATTGTTAGACATGTTTGTTCACTAGGGTCTTACTCTGTAGCCCTGGCTGGTCTCAAACTCACTATGCAGATCAAGATAACTGCAGACTTTCAGCAACCCTCCTGCCTCTGCCTTCTGAGTACTGAGATTACAGTTGGGAGCCAGGCCATTTGGCTCTAGAAGAAAGTTTCAAGTAAGAATGTTGGAAATATAAAGAAATATCACCTTAGGTAAGCATTTACCAATATAAAACTCATGAATTTTAAAAAAGATTTTACTTTTTGTCCAGTAATTTCAGCTTTAGAAATTCATCCCAAGGAAATAATATTAGATGTGGGATCTAGGCATAAAGATGTTTATGATCCTATTATTTATAAAAGTAAAAAATGACTATCAGTCTAAATACCCTAAGTCAGAAGTTTGTTATCTGTGGAATATATGTGCAATGCACTATTAAAGTTATGTTTATAAAGAGATTTTTGTGTGTCATCAGGGTACATCTGTACTATAATTTTTGAGAAGAAAAAAGCAAGCTAGTAAATTTTAGTGCTCAATAGAGATTCTCAGCTCTATAAAAAAGCCTATATTATGCATGGAAATGAGAAATCAATGAAAAATTATCTCTGAGTGATATGATTATGGTGAAATTTCATTCCATTTCCTTGACTTTTTAATATTTTTTTAATTTTCTCAAATTTCTATAATAAGCAAGTAATTAATTTATCACCTAAAATCCACATCTTGCTTGTATGCCCAGTGGTGCACGTCTTGTTTGACAAGGAAGCATCTCTCTCTCTGGCCTTACAGAATGGTTGTTCTCATGTGTTACAGATTCACTCCTCTTTGTGGGCGTGTGTGTGTGTGTGTGTGTGTGTGTGTGTGTGTGTGCGTGTGTGTGTACCTGCAATCCTAGCCCTAGGAAAGCAGAGACGGGAGAACTCCTGGAACTCACTGGCCAGATATTCCTATCAAATTGGTGAGCTCCAGAATGAGAAACTCTGTCTTAAAAAATGAGATGGCGAGCAACAAAAGAAGACATGCACATCAGCTTCCGATCTTCACAGCCATGTGCACTCGCACAGATATGCACATAAGTACACACACACACATCTTTATGTGCAGCATTCATTCCCTGTATAAATGATTTTTGGTTTCTTCTTCTCTCTCCCTTTTCCTGTCCTCACTGTCATTTTCCACAGAGGAATGACTGTGACATGAGAAGTGAGTAGGATGGAGGTGGAGGAGGGGACAGTGAGGCTGGCAGATTTCTTGGCAGGAGCAGTTCTGCAAGCCGAGAGCTGCTGCGGGGGTTCAGGGGAGCTGGTGAAGGGCCTTGGAGGCAGGTTGACAGAGCTTGGATTTGAGGAGACGGGCCATTTGGAGGCTCAGTGGGCTCCTCAGCATGAAGAGCCAACATTCCAGAGAAGGCCGGCTGTAAGGACAGCCCCTGGCCAAGGTGCAGGTCACAGACCTCGAGCTGCTCCCTTCTCTTCGTGCCAGCTCACAGGAGCAGTGCAAAGCTGTTCTTTTTCTGTGGCTATGGGTTGAGGGAGCCATTTCCTCTTCCATATCCTGACTTTGAGCAACGCAGAGGACAGCCATCCCAATGCCTCAGGATCCTATGGTTATATAAGCTAGGCAGGCTGTGTGATGAGATAGAGAGTGACAGGCACTGTGGAAAGCCAGGGACCCTGGGTGCACTAAAGTGGGCCGGCACACTTGTGTGCTAGCACTTGTGTCCAGTAAGTGTGAGGCCAAGGGTGGCAAGTCTTTTAGTTTTTTCAAAGAAGCTAAAAATCTGGCGGACCTTTGAATCCACGCACACCTGTGTGTGTGTGTGTGTGTGTGTGTGTGTGTGTGTGTGTGTGTGTAAAGAAAGAGAAAGAGAAAGACTGAGAGATAGACAGATTGGGGTGGGTTTGCCCTTTTTTTAGAGACAGGGTCTCCCTGTAGTCCCAGCTGGCCCACAGCTCACTCTGTAGACCAGGCTGTCCTTGGTCTCACAGAGATCCACCTCCCTCTGGCTCCCAAGTGCTGGAATTAAAGATATTCACCACAAGCCATGCATTGGCACATTCTTTTTAAAAACACTAAAATTCTGTGTGTGTTAAATATAATATGTCTATTGGTTGAATTTAACCCATGAACGACTGATTTGAGATTCTTTCAAATAAAACCATGTAAAACTACCTCCTCTGAAGTCTTATGGATATATAGAAGGTGGTAACTCCTCAAAAGGCACATGTTTAGTATCCATTATGCACAAAACATTCCTGGAGATGCCATAGAGAATTCATGATATATGCTGAGTTATTTTCAACCTCAACAAACTTAAAATATTGCTGAAGCAGTATACTTCCACTCAGTAAAGTTAGGTAACATGGTGATACACAGCATGCTACCACAGCGATGGATCAGATATACCAAAGCCACCTTAAAAGGAAAGAGAGAAGTGGTGGTGGGAAGGTGGCTCAGACAGTGAAGAGCCTGTCACACAATCTTGAGGATGTGATTCCTGATCCCCAGCACCCACGCTGAAAGCTTGGCATGGCGGTCTATATTTTCAGTGCACAGGGTGTGGAGATAGGAGGGTCCTTGAAGCTCGTTGGCCAGCCAACCTAGTCAAATCAGTGAGCTTCAAGCTCAGAGAAGGACCCTGTCTTAAATGAAGGCCTCTATTTCCATCTTGGGCCTCCACCGGCATGCTCATACATGCACACACCACATACCTATGTCACACATATACTCGACACCATATGCACACATACACAAAACAATAACAAATGAACTTAAAAATATGTGGGGCAGTGAGAAAAGTGCTTGCTGTTCATGCATGAAGATCTGAGTTTGAATCTCCTGCATCTGTGTAAAAGCCACGTGGGGCATGTGCCTACAGACACCTCGGTGCTGGAGAAGCACAGATCGGCTGGTTGCCCAGGCTTGAGGAGCATCCAGTCTAGCTATAACAGCAAACTTCAGATTTGTGAGAGACCCTGCCTCAAAAATCAAGGTGGGAAGCACTAGCAGAAGATGCACAATGTCAACCTCTGGCCTCTATGTACATACATGGAGAAGTGCATTTCCACATAAGTGCACACACATGCACACACAACAACAGCAAAGACCTTATAGACATACAGCATAGGTCTAGTGTAATAGAAGTGTGCAGGTGGAGGGGTGCTGTCCTCCTTTCCATTCGCAGAACTTGGCGCATTGTAGAGGATATTCAGTAAATATTTCTTGAATAAAAGGACAAAATTAATGAGTCATAGGCAAGAAGTTAGTCTTCTGAACTTAGTGAGGAAATAGGCATATCTTTTTATTATTGGCATAACAATATTCAATGGTGAAACAGTGAGCCGAAGGTCCGAGCATTTGGTCACTAGGTTCCCACTGCTGCTAAGGAGCAGGGGTATGCAATCAGTTCTCGCTGTAACCCATATTACAGTTGACAAGCTATTTGCCATCTTTGCTGAAATGTCTGGTGAACCTCCTAATGACCAATTAAGCTGCCTTGACATTTTAATGCAAAAAAACAGAGCCCTGCCTAGGGGACCTGGACACTGCATGTGTAAGAGCCTGTTTCATAACGAGCATGCTGATTCCCACATCAGTGTTTGGGTCCTTTGCTTCTGTGCCTACTATCTCCCTGGGCCAGGTGCCACTCTTTGGGATCCTATATTTGCAAGTGAAACTGACCTCCATGGTGGGGCTGATTACTCCTGCCCCTGGCACCATAAACTAAGAAACTAAAGGTAGGCAGGACAGCAGCTATAGATCACAGAAGGGAGCAGTTGCCAACTGGGGTGTCAGAAAGAACAGGAATCCAAGCTGGAAGTGATGGTTTGTGCTGTAATCCCAGCACTTGGGAGCTGGAGGCAGGAGGCTCACCACCTCAAGACCATTTTGGGCTACCTGGGGAGAGTCTGTCTCAACAAAACAAGAGCTAGGGTTATAGCTTAGTGGTAGACTATTTGCCTATACAAGACCCTTTGTTTGATCCTCAGAATCATTCTCTCTCTCTCTCTCTCTCTCTCTCTCTCTCTCTCTCTCTTCTCTCTCTCTCTTTCACATACATACACATACACATGCACACATACAATGACGATGTAAAAGCCTGGTGATAAAAATCTCTTTGTTCTATTAGAAAGTTTGTTTTGAAGGAGAATTAGAAAGTTTGTTAGGTCAACCTGAAAGTCACGCTGAAGAGTTTGGACTTTATCCAACAAACTGATGAGAGAGATACTGAAGTTCTAGGAGAACTCAGATCATTTGATATCATGAGGAAGGACCTCGTTACAATTTCATTGTTGTTGAGAATTAATGAATCAACACTGAAGGGCTTTATAAAAGCCAATGTGGCCCTCCCCAAAGATGTGAGTTGACTGTAAATATACTATGACCAGTCTCTAGGAAACAGGTGTGCAATTTGAGAACACAACGGCTTCTCATTTAGCAGAATAAGCTCAGTCAGGAAGAAGGCAACATGAGAAATGCTTTTGTGACATCAGACCACATTGTTATTAATAGCTGTCTCTGGTAATCCCAGCCAAACCAAAGTTTAAGATTCTTTTGTCATCCAAACCTTTCCAACACAGCCATTCACAACTTCGAAGGTGCCCTCAGCCCTTAGCAATCCCAAGATATGAGCCGTAGTCATGTGATTTCCCAACGTTAACAAGTAAGAGACAACTTCTGTGAGCCTCCTGCTCATAGTTTGATGAAGAATTCTGGATGAACAGCAGAGACGGGTGCTCATAGGACCTTGGACCAGGTGGGGAACGTGCACATATCACAGATACCTGAACTGGAGTTTCCAGTGTGCTTTGAGCCCTGAACCCACTCCTTAAGCTAGGATGTGTGTGGAATCACAATTCATGAAGTGCACAAAAGTGGGTAGTGTATGAAAGAGTCCTTCTGGCAGGATTTTGTCTGCTACCCTTTCTGTAACTCACATACCTCCAACTTTTGGGAACTTCTCACCTCTACCCAAGCTTCGTTCTCCACATAACAGCCTGCAACCACCTAGGCTAGACTCTGTTCAGAATGAACTTGGCTTAACTATGATCCACAGCACCTACACTCTTCAATGGCTAGGTACCTATGATTTTCAAGTATCTCCTCAACCACCTAGGCTAGACTCTGTTCAGAATGAACTTGGCTTAACTATGATCCACAGCACCTACACTCTTCAATGGCTAGGTACCTATGATTTTCAAGTATCTCCTCCCTATACTTTTTAAGTGCTAGGATTACAGTGTGAGCCATCATGCCCAGTTCATACTAAACAGTGACTTGAAATTGAGTCCAGGCCTTCATGCACGCTAGGCAGGCACTCTTTAAACTGAACTGCATCCCTAGTTCCCACAGTAATAATAAGAATTATAATGACACCTTCAGGTAATATTTTATGCTTAGTACATGCCAAAGGTTATTCTAAGCACTTTACATGTATTAATTGATTAGATTTTCATATTGACCCTATGAGGCTAGAAACTATTATTATCCCGATTTTACACATAAGGAAGCTAAGGCCAAAGAATACAGCATCCTGCCCAAGCTAGTAAGAGGTAAAGCCAAAGTTTGATCCCGGGAAGATGGATTTCAGAACCAGGTCTCAGAATAGCTTCTTCCAATTAGTTCCGCCTCATTACCCCTGGTGAGTTATTAACCATGCAGGATTTGTGCACACATCTCATTTGAGTTTTCTTCCCTTTTCCAAAGAAGAGAGGAATAGGTAGAGGAGCCAGACTGGGTTCACAAGGGTCTGGACTCAGGCTAGGTTTCTCCCACCCGTCTGCAATCCTGCAAAACTAACGACTCCCCTAGTAGCGTCAGAGAAACCTGCCATCCCTGCTCTGTGCTTTACAGGAGGAGATACTGCAGCATCGAAGCCACGGCTATAAATACCAGAGTTAATGAGGGAGGACTCCTGGAGACCTAAATGAATCCATTTTATGGGTTTGTCATACATCAGGTTAATATGATTCTGACAAATAATTATATTGAAAACTGGACAGGGACAAAGGATGTTGTTATTCCTTTTGAATGTTACAGCAGAGTCTTCTGGCTAATTAAAAGGTGATGTTACTGGCTCTGAAATATAGAGCAAATTTATAACAATTTGTGACTTTTAGATGAAGAAATGTATGAATGCCCCAACCTTGGCACAGACTATGTGGTCATCAGTGTCTGGCTCCTTAATGAGTAGAGCAACTCCTTCCATGTGGATTGTTGTGCAGTTAGACCTGTTGTGGATACAGAGGAGGGGCATGAAGCCACATGGACTGCTAATGTATCTTCCCTTACCTTTTCAGAATGAACTCTACTTTAAGGGTTTCCCCATGGAAGGACATATAGATTGAGTCGGCCCTCAAAACAGATTTTTAATCAGAATATGTCAAACCATGATGGAAGCATCTTTTTTGGTTCAAAGGATGACTTATTCTCTTTAGGGTTAATTACACTGGCCTCTGAGAGGAAAGGGCTTTTTAACTGATGGAAAAATGACACTCTGGAGCTGTGATATTTGCCATCATGTAATTGGGTTGCCCTGCAGTCTTGAGGTACGTTTCAGGCTAGAGAGCAGACACTTCCAGAAAGAACTGCATGGCCTTCTCCTTATCCTCCAGGACTTCTCTCTAGCACTATAGGCTATCCACTCCACAAGGGCAATGCAGTGTTGAGATGCAGAGGGTCTAAAATTCAGGTCTTGCTACAGTCACAGTCCTTCCTCTTGGAAGTCAGAACATTTTCTAACTTGTACAAGGGCATTGTCTGAATTAGCGTTGGTCCTTAGCTCATCCTCACAGATCCAGTGCCTGGGCTCAGAGGGAAACTTAAAGGTACAGCATTTATATGTCTTCCTGATGCTACAAGCACCTGCATCTTCCCTCCATATTCTCCTGCAGGCCACGTTTCATCTCCTCTCATATGGCATATAAGTGAGGAGGAGACCAAGGCATGGCTGCACTAAGCACACAATCACGCATGGCCTTTGTTTGGTTGCCACTGCTTCTTTTCATCAACAGCATCATTTCCTCACTATCTGCCCCTCTCCTGAGTGCCACCTCTCAGTGTGAAGCTAGACACCTGCTTTCTCAGCAATCACCAATCAATCATCCATCAAGACTAAAAGTTGACACTTCAACAAAGACATTTTCTCATGTGTGTGATATATATACATGTTCGAGCAAGTATGCACATGTTGGGTGTACATCTGCATGTGTGTGTCCAAGCATGGGGCGGCCAGCAGTTAACACCAAGTGTCTTTCTCAATTGTTCTGCCCTTTAGGTTTTGAGACCTGGGCTCTCACTGAACCTGGAGCTCACTGACTAAGATAGGCTGGCTGGCAAATGATCTCCCGAGACCCTATGTCTGCCCTCCCCTCCAGTGCTGGGGTTTCATATATGCATACCCTGCCCAGCTTTGTGTGGGTGCTCAGAATCCGAATTCAGACACATTCCCAACTGAATCATTTCCCCATCCCCAACTTTTGCTTCACAGCAGCCTCTGAAACAATTTCCTGTTAAATTGTTTAGCTAAATTCTCATCAAGGTAAGTCCTTTGACATCCAGAAGACAAGTCAGAATGTTACTAGGAGTAAAGGCCTTGGGTCTTGGAAACAGCTGTTCTCTCTCTCCCACTCTAAGAGTGGCTATCAGAGTAGGAGCCTCCACCTGGTACCTAGCATGGCTTAGGAACTCTGTCCAGTCCAGTACCTGTTTCCTTGTCTGTTCCTGCCACAATTCAGTCTAAACAGAAAGCACTTGGCTAAGGTAGATCACAGAGAAGGTTGAGAAAACCCATCAGCCCTTGACCAAATTATCTGGAGAAAATTCTTTTATTTTAAAAAGAAATCTCTTTTTTACATTTAGTTATTTACTTACTTATTTGTGTGTGTGCCTGTGTGCTTGCAAGTGAGTGTGACTGCAGGCATAAGAGGGTTGGAGGATGATTTGTAGGAGTTGGTTTTCTCCTTCAACCATGTGATTTCTAGCAAGTACCTTTACACACTGAATCAATTCACCAGCCTAGAAAATGCTTTTCATTATTTGTGCTGCAGTCTCAAGAAAGGATAATGTCTCATGGTTTTTGAAAGAGCAAATAGATGGAATAAGATGAAATTATTTTTCCCACCTAAACGCCCCCTAGGCTCCCCGACCAACTTTCTGCAGATCCTAAAATGAACACAGCTCCCACTAATCCACCCAGCTCTGAATCTGTCATCACAGGGCTCTGGACAAATGGCCAGGTGGTGTGCACCACAGGGCTTGGATGAGCTCTTCTCTCCTTCCTGGACGGAAGACGTAGGATTAGCTCCAAATCTTTTCTATTATGGAATGGCAGCACAGACAACTGAGAGGTCAGTGTGATTTTCATCCTGGAGAAAGCTAAGAATGAGATTATGAGAACAGACCTTCTGTCTTCCTCAGAGCAAGGCTGGAATCCTCCATACTGACTACTCCCTCAGTGTGGTTCAGCCTCGATTTGTCACATGGAGATAAGCAACTATACCCATGTGGGGAGGGAGGGAGTGGACACAGGGGAGGGGTCGGAAGGGCAGTAGTGTAGGTGTGCTCAAAATAGGGCCCTTACTGTGGCCAGGCTATATTCCTTTGAGGGCCTTCAATGACTTAAAGCATGGGAAATGGAAAACACATGAACTTGTGTAGATTTTCTATCACCAATAGAGCTTAAATTCCCTGACTTGGTTGGACCCTGTGAGCACTGTTGTCTGGAGAGGGGAAACCTCTCCTCTAGTGAGGAGAGGGGAAACCATGTTGCAGCTGGACAGTATTTGTATACATTGTATTTTCAAAGCTGCTAGAGCTCTCTGTGAATGAACAAACCACACACATCTGCCAGATCTTTGTGTGGTTCAGAGGTGGCCATGAAGTGATGGTGTCCAAGGAGTGATGTCATGTTTTGACACCTGCAGGCCCCAAGGCATGGTCTGAAAGCGAGGAACAAAGGTTTCTGAAGCAAGGAACAAAGGTTTCTGAAGGCCTCTCTGCAGCGCTCAGGTTCCCAGGGCAGAATTGGCTGTTTAAGGTCTGTGTTGCCATTAGAAAGGGGTCTTCTTCTAAAATTCAGGACCTGCTGACTAAAAATTAATGATGATCCTAGGGTCTTACCTACTTGTAAAAGCATGCCTCACCTCAGAGTCAAGGATTATCTGTTGGATGACTTTGAATAGTGAGGATACCACCTGTACCATGAGGAGAAGTGCAAATAGGCCTGGTCTTGTTATGCCAAGATCCACCCTAAAGTGTCCCAGCATTCCTTATGCTATATTCTGAGATAAAGAGGGTACAGATCTTAGGGTGGAATAATCCTTCTGTACGGGGGTGGTTTTCCTTAGAGGGATCTACATATAAATTGCTAAGTTAGAACTTTTGGAGGATCTGAGGTTTTCACTTACTTAAAAGTAAGCTAGCTGGTTACAATTTTACTTATATGTGTATATATGCACACATTTTATTCCTGTATGAATACATATACATATGTACTCACAGATACGCATAAGTTTAACAATTCTATATGACAGCAGATGCACATGCATGCATACAGAATACAGGAGACCCCTGGGTCAGAGGCAAAGCCTCTTTGTGACTCTCAGCAGAAGCGGAAGGGCCGGAGCACAGGGCTCTGAGGTGAGGAAGAGGGTACCAGACACACAACAGTGAACGCTATTGGAGAACTCCGTTAATTAGGAACTTGTGATCTACAGGCCTGCCAGGGCCCTGCAAATCCTCCCCACAGAGAACAAAACTTTATCTTTACTCTGAAACTTCAGCTAATCTTTGAATAGAGGAAAGAGAGGTTTTTATCTTTACAGTTTTGAAGCATCTCCAGGGAGAGAGATGCCTCTAAGCTTTACTATCCTAGAACATCTCCTTATGTCAACAGTTTAAGTTCCGCTGCAAGTGTTTTTGCTTAGAAGATGGTGACCATGAAGCAATGTAAGATATTCATGGAGAAATGGACTCCCTCCCAAAACCTGTACATAAAATAAAAATACACCTCTCCCAACATAAATCCCTTTATACATAATACTTTGGGGATATTTTATACAATTATAATACCCGATATTGTGGCATTTTGGAGACTAAAAATAAGACAGATTAGGAGGGGAGTGTGGCTGTCTCTCATCTGTCTCACTACAGTTGACCACATATGGGAAATAGCATTCTATTAAGGGACATTGGAACGCAGGTGTTCAAGGCCATGACCATCAGTAACATGCACAGTGGGCCATGGAACACCTGAGTGTTCTCATAAAGAAAGCATCATACCATCTGCCCAAATGGACAGCTCAATGGGAGCTACGAGAAAAACCCTCAAACTCATCCACAAGGACAGGACTCTTGATTGAAAGGAGTGTAGTACAAGGATGTGCTTGTTCACTCTAAAGTGTAATTGACTTGTCGAGTTCTTCTTGACCAAGAGAAGGAGGTAGGCCATTTTCAGTAAGATTTAATCCAGACACCAGGCATGGTGGCTCACACCTGTAATCTTGCCACTAAGGAGCCTGAGACAGGATGATTGTTAGAAGTTTAAGACTTAGGTTACATAATGAATTCTAAGCCAGCCTGGACTTCAGAGTGAGACCTTATCTCAAACAAAACAAAACAAAACAAAACAAGACGGAGCATGTATTCTAAAGGTCCATGTGTGGGTGCTCAGCCCAGGAGGAAAGCCCTCCTGTAGCAGAGCAGCTTGCCAATGCCCAGCTGTTTCACTGTAGCCTGGCTTCCTCCTGCCTGACTCAGCCAAGTCCTTCGTATTTCCCAGTTGCCGTCCACCTTTCCAGCTTCTGCTCCATGATCTGCTCATTTCTTCTCAGCCAGAGAAGGATCACCTAAATCTCTACTTCAGGGGTGAGAAGGAAGCACCACTGTGAATAACAAAAGCCATTTCTTTTGATTTGAACCATATGACATTCTTTTATTGTAGGTCAAAGAGGAGTTAAATGGTGGCTATTTCATGTAGTCTTTAATGGTTCTTCCCACCCAGTGAAGTAATATAGGGCGCACATCCATTGCTCAGGCTCGCTTGCTTCAGCTTAGCCCATGACTTCCACTGCACACATAGGCAGTTCTCAAACTTGACTCTCCAACACAGATATCCAGCCTCCCTCCTGATCTGACCGGCTGGATGTCTGTGTTTGAGTGTGAAAAATGCCCTCAAATATGACATGTCTGAAACGAACTCACTCTCCCTTCAATATGTACCATAGTCCTGATGGCAAAATTCCACTTCTCCCCAAATTGCCACGAGACCTGGAGACAACTCCTGGCTTCTTTTTCTCGATGTTACACTTCCAGTCGGTAGACACATTAATAGAATTTCTTTAACAAGACCTGATCTATTTCCTCCCCCCCAACCTTGTCCATTCTAACAACCCATAATCCATCCTTGTTCTCAAGCAACAACCTCCCTACATTTTTTCCTCTACCTCCCACTGTCGCACGTGCTCATGTGTAGCTGTGTTTAGGGCTTTGCACTTAGGATTAGTTATCCTCTTAGGGAGTAAGACATGGAGAAAACTGAGTCTCCCTCCCTCAGTGTCCATTTACTCCCTGAGCTCTTCATCTTGAAGTTGGACCCCATGACACTTCTTCCCCATCCACTTTAGTAGGGCAACTGCTTCTGTCATTATGCAGATTTTGTTAGATTGCCATGCAGTAGAGATTTGACTTAATATATTAAAGTTATTAAGTATATCCACTTAGGACCAGGCACCTCACAGTCATTTATTCTCTGCATTTGACCAGCTTTGGGACTTTGTAATAATCTCCATCTGCTGCAAAATCTTGCAGTTTTCTTTAATCAGAAAGTTAATATATATTAAATTTAATATATATTAAAGTTAATATATAAGGTGCAGCTTCCCTGTCATGTCTAGAGTACATTAACTAGCAGCAGGTGTCTTGTGCCTTAGGCTCTTACATTCTTTCCCCCCCCTCTTCTGAGATGTCCCCTGAGCCTTAGGTGTAGAGGTTGCATTGTACATGTGTCTGTGCCACTTAGGACCGGGCACCTCACAGTCAATTATTCTCTGCATTTGACCAGCTTTGAGACTTTGTAATAATCTCCATCTGCTGCAAAATCTTGCAGTTTTCTTTAATCAGAAAGTTAATATTTGTGCTTTGAAAAAGGTTAAATAAGGTAATAGGAACAAATATATAGAATAGTGGAATTTGAATCCAGGTTTCACCTCTTTTAAAAAAATTTTAAATTCACTTATTTTTATTTTATGTATATGAGTATATTGCTTGCATGTATGTAAGTGCACCATGTGCATGCAGTGCCTGAAGAGGCCAGAAGGGGGCATCAGATGCCCTGAAACTGGAGTTACAGATGGTTTTTAGCTGCCATATGGGTGTCTGAAACTAAACCCAGGTCCCATACGAGAGCAGCCAGTGCTCTTAACTGCTGAGCCCTTACTCTGGTCCCTAGGCTTCCATTCTTAATTGTGTGAATATGCCTTCAGTTCCACATCTGTGTAAAAGAGGTAATAACAAAGATGTTGTTGTGTGGTGGTGAGGGCAAGTGTTCTATGGGCTAAGCTCAAATCTAGGTCCTGCCCCCTACTAGCTGTGCGACCTTGGACTAAGCTGCTTCTGCTTGAAGCTGTACAAGAGAAACTTCTGGAAAAGAGGCCAGAGAGAAAAATTTATTTATATAGAGGTAGAGATTTCTGAAAAGTTGAGTGTCTCACTCTGGCTGTATGTTTTATAGTCAATTGAAGAAACAAAGTCAACACCAAGTTCTGAAGATCTTGCCTTCAGGGTACAGCATGGCCATTTAACTTTAAAGAACAGCTCATCATTTGTATGTATTTTATACAACCCACCATTTTTCAATGACCTCTCTGTGCCTCACTTTATGCAAAAGGAAGCAAAGAGAAACTAAAGTTTATGCCAAGACAAATTAAAGTCTGACCCATGGGTCTGTGGATGGTTAAATGAGATGATACATATCAAGCACTCAAGCAATTAAAACATAGAACAAGCATTCAATAAATATTCATTAATATTATTAATAATAGAAGGAGTATTATGAAAGAATATATATTAAAGACATTAGTTTATCTTATCTATTACAACTATTATTAAGGAATCTGGTATCTTGTTACTCAAGGAGATATATATATATATATTATATATATATATATATATTATATATATATATATATAATATATATATCCAATAGCTTTTGAAAGGAAATTAATGGATATCTTACTTTTTTCATTTAACAGTCTGATCAGCTTGCTTAGTTGCATGTGGAGCTCCAAGTCACCATTTCTATGGTTCCACTATACAGATGTCTAAGTCACCATTTCTATGGTTCCACTATACAGATGTCTCATATTATTTAATAGCTTCATAATTTCAGGCCAACCTTAGCCTCATTATGGACAGTTACTTCTAGTTGTTTGCCACTGCCATAAAATCTGTTGTTGACTCTTCTCTTGTCCTGGTGGAAGTCTCAGCCTACTCTGCTGACCTCACAGCTTTGAGTCGTCATACTTCTTAAGGAATTTCCTACACTGACAACTCACGGAGCGGAAATGCCAGGGACCTAGGGCCATCTCGTGCCTACCCTGGTTCTCTCTCAAAGCCTCTTTCCCAGGACCACACGTTAGTGCACAGGATTTTGAGACTTTTGGGTCTGTACAGCCTGAGTTCTCATCAGTAAATATTTCAAGTACCTGATTACTCCACAGGGAGAAACAGCATGAAAATATAACCTCAGAGATGGCTACAGGTGGGCAGAGGGGAGGCATATTTTCATTTTTCCAGAAGGGAAAATGATTTATAATTGTCAGAAATCTGATAAGAAGTTGACAAGTATATGAAATTGGTTATATAAATTATAAAACATAAGTCATGATTCTATTTGCTCTGTGACAAGAAAAACTGGATAATTTTTCATGAAGATAGAAACTAAATATGAATTGCTACAATACCCAAGTGGCTGCTCCTATGCACTCCCCTGAACATATTATGCATTTGATGTGCCTATGGACAGAGTGCATAACTGGAAACGGAGGAAGCTTGAGGGGTGGGAGGTAGGAACAAAGAGTCCAGATGGAAGAGGCGGGAAAGTATCAAAGAGAAATCTCCCTTGTGTCCCAGTTCGCTTGAAGCCGCTTCTGCTTGAAGCTGCACAAGAGAAACTTCTGGAAAAGAGGCCAGAGAGAAAAATTTATTTATATAGAGGTAGAGATTTCTGAAAAGTTGAGTGTCTCACTCTGGCTGTATGTGTTTTTTTTTTTTTTATTAATTTATTTATTTCTGTATGTGTATAATGGATTGTCTGCAGCAGTTGTGGCCCCATGTCGTGCAAGGCTGGCGGAGGTCAGAAGAGGGTCGCTCGGAGTCCCTGGAACTGAGTTCTCCTGGAATTGGAGTTTCAGACGGTTCTCAGACCGCCATGTGGGTTGCTGGGGATCGAACCCGGGTCCTCTGTAAAGAAGCGGTCGGCGCTCTTAACCGCTAGCCATTCTCTCCACGCCCTGGCCTGTATGTTTACTATATATCAGATTGAAGAAAACAAAGACAGATGTCAACATTCCAAGGTTCGTGAGAGAATCTGCCTCATCAGGGTTACAGCTATTGGCCCATTTAACTTTAAGAACAGCCTCATTCGATCTTTGACGGCTAGTATTGTATACAACTCCCCACCGTTTTTCAGTAGGGTTTTCCTACTTCCACTCTCCAACGTCCATATTTTCCTCTCAAGGTCCCATCATATTGGTGGACGAACTAACGGCAATCCGAACCAGCGATACAGATGATTTTTTATTTTTTTTTTTTTTTGGGTCTTTTCGAGGACAGGGTCGCACCTTGTTAGCCCCAGCATGTCCGAAGCACACTCACCTCGTAGACCAGGCTGGCCTGAACTTGACCAAATGCCTCCTGCCTCTTCTGCCGCCCAGCAGTTGCTACGATTACGGGTGCGCCACCACGCCCATGTGAATTTTGTTTAAGCCTGGAATGCATTTTCTGAGTCTGACTGAGCTTCAGTCCAGACGCTTTTGCCCATGGAGTTGGTTCCACTCCTCCTCGGCCTGGCAGTGCTCTGTGGCTTGTGCTGGACTGAAGGGAGTAGCTTTCCCACGTGCCCCTCTGCCTGGGTAAAATGGCAGAAAGAACATAGAATGTCGAGAGCATTTCCAGAAGTGTTCTTTACAGCTCTGTGACTTCATTTCTTGTAGTTTGTAGTCCACGCCTATAAGGTATTACATTAACATTTAGTGCTGACCACAGGCCACAAGGGTGAAGATACCATGATCATCTGGTATCCTGCTGCCCATGGCGATTCACAGATTCGCTGACCTTGTGTCCCTAAGGAGCTTGTTAGGAATGTAGAATCTCAGGCCACAGACAAGACTCACTGGATCAGAATGTGCTTGTTAGTAAGAAACTTGAGAAGCTTCTGCATACGTCAGTGTTGAGACAGTGTGGTACAGTCCACACTTCCTTCTCCCTGAAAGGGCTCATCGTTCCCTATGCTCTATTCCAAAGGACGATGATGCCTTCTAGTGTTCTCCTTATGGTGAACGTTTTTCTTACAGCTCAATCTAGCCACATGGTCAAATCCAATGTGAATTCACTTAGTGGGAATCAGAAATAGAATGTGAGACATTTGAGTTTTAGCATCTCTATATTTAACTCTATTTTGTAATCATTTTCCTCTCCTCTGAAAGGGGTGGAGAATTATTTTATGATGGCTCCCTTCTCCAGCTTCTTTTATGCTAGTCATGTATGATCCTATATGGTATATTTGTTTGTTTTTCTTTAATAACTGCTTCCACCAAAACATTTAAGTACAAAAGATTCCCTCACAGACACTGTGGGATTTACCTCCTCAATCTGATTTTGGAGATCAGAGCCAGAGCATGCACCAACCTGGCCTCAGCCCTCGGTGGATGCTGCAGATCCAGCCTTTTCAGTACCCATCTCTTTCAGATGCACGTGCCCGATGCCAGGCCATTTGTAACAGCAATTGTAGAATGTGACTTACAATGCACACTTGCTGGAGAGCAGCAACTCCATCAGAACTGATTTAATTAGAGGCAGAGACAGCTGCCACTGCAAAAGCACTGCCTCAGCTTCTTGGTCCTCTGCCTCTGGTTACCACTCGTGATGCCGTGGAGACTCTCTGTGAAAACATCAGGGCCTCCTGGACTAAGAGTTGTGACTTTGGGATGTTTGTGTAGAGAGTGTCCCATGTCAAAAAAATAAATAAAAAAAACATTTAAAAAGCGTCCCAGGTCATGTTAATTTTTTTTGTATTGATTTTCTATTTTTCCAAGTACATATGTGATCCCTGCATGAATCTTTCAGCAAGGGAGACCACCAAGCACCCTTTCTCAAAAGCTATACACTTCACAGACTCCGTGGAAATCACTCTGAAGACCACTAGAATAAGTGGAAGCTCTGGGTATAGATTCTAGATATAGTTATATTTTGGCTGGGACTTGGTCATTTACAAGTACCAAAAAAAAAAAAAAAAAAAAAAAAAAAAAAAAAAAAAAAAAAAGGAAAAACAAAGAAAAAAAGAAAGAAAAAAACCCTCAAACAAGCAAGTTAAAACTTATTTTAAGGCTTACGGACCATTGTAGAAGAAGGAACAGAAATATTGTAAAAGTTGCTGGACAGGGAAGAATAGAGCCAAAACAGTGTCATATGGGAATGACAGGACCACTGCCCTAGTGAACTCACAACCCCTGTGCTTGCCTGCACAAGACTTGCAGAAGACCAAGCTATGGAGCAGGATGGAGTATATGAACTCCCATCTCTAACATCAACTGTGGACAGCTGATAACTTCTAGGGGAGGAAGTCAGTGTTCTTTAAGGGTATAGCTCCTGATATCTAGTCCATGGTCTCATATCCAGTAAGATATGGACAGCACAAATAGAAGTCGATGGGTTACCGAAAAAGAGAAAAAAGGACATTAAGCTGGGGATACAGGGAGATGATAGTGGATCCTGGAGGAGTTGGGAGGGGGAATGCGATCAAACACATCATATGAAAAGCTCAAAGACTAATCAAAACATTTTAATGGTTTTGATTTTTTACAAGGCTACTAAAAAAGCAAGCAAAGAAGGAAGGCTAAGTACCAGGATCATTTGTAGCTTGAAAGGCCTGAATGTTTGTTCTCTGGCCCTTTACAGAAAATGTTTGCACACTCCTGAAAGATGAGAGACAGTCTCTAAGCTCCTCTACCAGTTTCAGTGGAAATGTCCCAGGGAGACATGAGCATCCTTAAGGCTGCTAAGTGGCAGGTTAAGGGAACTCCAGCTATATGTTAGTTCTGTACCCCAGATACCTTGGGCAGGACAGTTATACCCCTAAGATAAAGAAGGTTTTTGCAGCTACAGAAAGAAAGGAAGAGCTGTTGGGCCAGTCCAGTAAATACCCTGCAAGAAATAGATATCAGGGCTTCCCCTGTAACTGGAATTCTCCTGGAATTGGAGTTTCAGACGGTTCTCACCCTCTTCTGACCTCCGCGGCATTGCACGACACGGGTGCACGGACTTGCATGCAGACAGTACATTCATACACATACGTAAATAAATAAAATTAATAAAAAAAAAAGAACTAGATATCAGGGCTGGGAGATGGCTCAGGGGTAAAGTGCCTGATGAACAAGCATAAGGACCTCAGTTCAGGTCCCCAACACTCACATGAAAGCTAGGTACAGCAGTGCACCCCAGCTTTGGAAATGAAGAGACAGGAGGATCCTGGGACCTTACTGACCAGCCAGTCTAACGCTCTCAAAATCAGGTGAAGATAATGAATCATTCTTTTTTTTAAAATTTTTATTTGTTTATTTTGTAAGGGATTCTACAATATATAAGAGCACAGTTGTTTTCAGATCACATTAACATTGCTCAGTTTGCCATACAATTAGGTAATTGGTGCTAGCATCCACAGATGAGGGATACCATTCCTCGTTTATTTTTCTGGGACTGTGTTACTTCACTCTCCATGATATCTTCTAGCTCCAGCCATTCACCTACAAAATTCATGATGCCATCTTTCTTTACTGCTGGATAGAACTCTATTATGTAGACGTACCACATTTTCTCTATCCACTTGTTAGTTGAGGGGCACTTGGGTTGGTTCCAACTCTTCGCTATTGTGAAGAGAGCTGCAATAAACATGACTGTGCATGTATCTCTGCAGTAAGATGAGTCTTGTGGGTACATACCCAGGAGTGGTATGGCTGGGTCAGGTGGCAAGCTCATTCTGAGTCTTCCAAAGGTTCTCCACACTGCTTTCCATAGTGGCTATATGAGTTTACATTCCCACCAGCAGTGGATGAGTGTTCCCCTTTCCCCACAACCTCTCCATTTCTTGACATCATTTGTTTTCTTGATCCTAGCCAGTCTTATTGGAGTAAGATGATATCTTAAAGTGGTTTTCATTTGCATTTCCTTAATTATTAGCAACGTTGAACACTTTTTAAGGTGTTTCTCAGCCATCTCTAATTCCTCATTTCGAAGTCCCTCTGTGCAGCAGCTCTTTGCTCCAATCTATTAGAGAGTGGGCCATTTTGGGGGTTTTTCTTTTTCTGTGTTTTCTTTTTCTTGAGTATTTATTTGAGGTGGGTGTTTGGTATCTGGGAAATCAATGCTTGGTCAGATGTTTCTGCAAGGCATGAAGGTTTCCTCCACTCCTGTGGGTTTCATTCTTTCACTCGGGTTCCTTGATTGTTTTCTTTTGTGGACAAGCTTTTGAGATTATGTGAGGTCCCAGTTGTCAATTGTGACCTAATAATTCTTTGCGCAGTGCTTCGTCTGATTTAGGAAGTCTTTTTCCTATGCCTGATGTCTTGTAGTTGCTGTCTGCCAACCTTTGTGTTCTAATCGCCTTCAGAGTTTGGTTTTCAAGTTGAAGGTCTTTATCCACCTGGAGTTGACTTTTTACAGGGCGAGAGGTAGGGGTTTAATTTTCAATTCTTACTCGCAATGGTGTATCCAGTTTTTGCCAACACCACTTGCTGAAGAGTTGTCTTTGTCTTTCTTCCATTGTGTCTCTTGGCTCCCTTGTCCAAATATGAGGTGGCTGAAATTGAATGTGCTTAGGTTGTGATCTTCAGTTTTGTTCCATTGGTCAACAGGTCTGTTTGTTGGCCAGTCGTGAGTTGTTTAATGACTAAGCCCTGTAGTACAGTTTGAAGTCTGGTATAGAGAATCCCCCCTATATTGCTCTTTTTGCTCAAGGTTACTTTGGCTATTTGGGGTCGTTTTTTGTTTTTCCAAATGAAATTAAAGACGTTTTTTTTTTCCAAAGCCTGTGAAGAAACTCGTGGGATTTTAATTGGGAGAGCATAAACCTGTAAAGAGTTTGGGGAGAACAGACATTTTTTACTAATATAATTTTCTCAATCCATGAGCATGGGAGGTTTTTCCCATCTTCTGATTCTTCTTTCATTTCCTTCTTCAGAAGGGATTTGAAAATTTTTTGTTGAGAGATCGTTGGTGTCTTTGGTAGGTGTGTTCCTAGGTCCTAGGTATTTTACTGTTTGAGGTATGACACAGCCTGTCCTTCTTCAACTTGCCTTCCTCCTCCATCTCATCATTCTTTCCTCCTGTAGTTTCAGTTCAAAGAATCAGAGTTTCTTTCTTTTCTTTCTTTTTTTTTTTTTTTTTTTTTGGTGTTTTTTTGAGACAAATCTCCCTGTAGATCCAGCTGGCCTGGAACTCGCTCTGTAGACTAGGCTGGCCTTGAACACACAGAAATCCACCTGCCTCTGCCTCCCAAGTGCTGAGATTAAAGGTGTGTGCCTCCACACCCGGCAGAGTTTCATTTCTTTAGTGGGATAGACTATTATCAGGCAGGCTGTCGGCTTTAGCTGAAGGGTCTGATAAAACCCTTGGCTGTGATAAGGGCCCTGAGCACAACCCAGCACCTAACAGAACCTGGATGGAGATTCAATTTTTCCACATAATGATGAGGATCTAAAAAGCTCAATATTCTGCCAGTGTTGTTAGGGTGAAATAATTCTGTTCTTATTGACCAAAGATTTTCTGCCTGCATATATACCTAAAGGCATTTTACACTTCTCTTCAGGGTATCCTTTAAAAAAAAAATTAGGTGCAAATTGTTTTATATCCTATGACAAGCTTTAAGGCTTTAATCCAGTGAGGACAATCTGTTTCTCCTGGCAACATTTCTGAGGAGATGAACAGGGGGTCACTGGGTAGTTTGAAGAGAAGCCTTGGTAATCGGTTAAACAAAGATGGGAATTCTCTGAAGAGTATTTAGTAAAGAGACTGCAGTTTAAAGTGAATAGAAATGGTTTTGTTCACAGGCTGTGCCTTGCTGTTGGATTCAAAGAGTGTTCAACCCCAGAAAAGAACATCAATGTTTTTCTTGAAAATTGAACACACACACACACACACACACACACACACACACACACATTCTTTTTTGCCTACCTCTGAGGACTGCTTAACTGTGTAAAAGTTCATCATGCCTAAGGGGCCAGAGAGATAGCCTAGCAGTTAAGAGCACCGACTGCTCTTGCAGAGGACCCGGGTTCGATCCCCAGCACCCACATGGCAGCTGAAAACCGTCTGTAACTCCAATTCCAGGAGAACTCCAGTTCCAGGGCATTGCACAACATGGGTGCACAGATCTACATGCAGACAGGATGTTCATACACATAAATAAATAAATAAATAAATAAATAAATAAATAAATAAATAAATAAATAATTTTTTAAAAAAGAAAAAAGATCTTAAAAAAAAAGTTCATCATGCCTGAAAATATGTACTTCTGCTTTTGACCCAAAGTGAATGCTTTAGAGGAAGAAAGATGTTACATTGTTTGGTGAAAGGAATTGCCAAGGACTTGGCTTTAGAAAGATAACAAAAGACCCCAAATGACTGTAGAGTGAGGTCTCCTGTCTGGGAGGGGGTTGAAGGCAAGGGTCCTGCCTTCCCTCATTTTGTCGCTTCTTAGATTTGTCACCAGTCCGTGATTGTTACCTCAGGCCAGACACTTTAAGCTCTTTGTACTTTTGGAAAATCTGGGATAATACTTGCTGCCTACTTAACCTCAAAGGGATACGTGAAGATTAGCCAATTAAAGTTTGCCAATGCTTAGGCATCAATGGAGGGAGGCATGTCTGTAAACGTAAAGCATTGCTGTCACCTTGGGCTTCCCCCACAGTCCTTGGCTCCGTTTCTATGGTCCTCTTTCAAAGAGTTGCTATGGTAGGAGACTCTGAGTTCTCTCTGAGCCTTTTCTTCTGGCATCTATTGTGGAAATGGTTGGGTATCTTCTACTATGAAATGATTTATTTGAAATAACTCTTTTCTATATCACAAAAGGAAGTTTCCAAATCAAACATCATCTTTTGTCGATAAGGCATGTTTTCCTTGTTTACTTTTATCATGCTGTAGAAAGGCAAATCCATGGCATAGCCTAGTAAGTATACTTTGGAAACATTTACCCATTAAGGGCTCAAAGCTGGTGAGGTACTACGGTAGAACCAATCCAGAGCCCTTGAAGAAAGTCCTCTTTTAACCAAAACAACAATGGTATTTATATTTCTTTTTTTTTTTTTTTTTCTTTTGGGTCTTTTCAAGACAGGGTCTCCATGCAGCCCCAGCTGTCCTGGAACTTGCTCTGTAGACCAGGCTGACCTTGAACTCACAAAGATCCGCCTGCCTCTGCCTCCCGAGTTCGAGGATTAAAGGTGTGTGCCACCATGCCCCCGGCAGTATTTATATTTAATAAACACTGTCTTTCTGGTTGCTGTAGCCACTTATAAAATACATACTGAATAATCATATGATTCTCATTTTATAGCTGAGAAAATTGAGAAGCAAAAATGTTAAATGATTCGCTCAGAATAATTTAGGTAATTAATAGCAAAGTCAAAGCTGACTCCAAATCTTTCAATCTTCTGGCTTCCAGGGAAAGTGAATTCCCCAGTGTATCTCCCTGCTCTCCTAAGGCCCAAATGATTACAAGTTGCAACTCCTGCTGCTTTGGTGCTCTTGCTTCCACTTCAGAGACCATTTGAGCATGGACAATGCACCTAATCTTCTGTGAGACTCTCTTAGAGAATCTAGAGCAGATCACTCTTTTAAAAGGTCATTGGGTATAAATCTTTGGGGTTAAATCTTGTTCTGGACTTTCTGTATTTTATCTTTTTCTGCTTCCTGGCCTCCATTCTGTGAACTGCTCTGTTCTACCAAGTCTTCCCTGCCACCTCTGAAAACATAAGCCAGAATAAGCACATCCTCCCTTTAAGTTGTTCTTCTTGGGCATTGGTCGTGGTGATGATAAAATGAATATACAGCCCAACCCCCTGACTAGTGGGAAAGGAAAGGGGCTTAAAGTTAGTTACCACTAGTGTATGACAGACTCAATCACATCTATGTAATGAAGCCTCCATTAGAACCCGAAGGTAAAAGTTCAGATAGGTATCTGGATGGCTGATCATGTGCAAGTCCCTGAGGGTGGGGCTGGACTTGCACCTATCTCACCTCTCATATTTCTTCCCTCTGCACCTGGCTATTCACCTATATCCTTTGTAATAAACAAGTAAACAAAGTGTTTCCCTGAGTTTGGTGTGATGCTCTAAACACAAAGAACAGACTGTGGGCGCCCTCATTTACGTTCTGTACCACAAGTTACATAACCTGGGGCTCACAGTCAGCATCTGTAATGAAGAGCAGCCTTTGGGACTCAGCCATCAACACTGGCTTCTGTGCTGGTTGCTGAGGGAAAGAATAGGAAAAGTGCTTTGATTTAGTTTCTCCCACACTCCACCCATGGCACGCAGCCATTTATGTGGCTTGAGAGCAATAACACATATACTTTTGATCTTGTCCATGAGCTATGTTAACTCTCTGTTTCTCAAAATATAGTGACCATACTGGGGCTTACTGAGAACTATGAATGCTATGCAAGAATTAGCAAGTACTTCGGATGCCTTGAAAAGACTCATGAAGTCTAAAAGATGGAAGTTACATCTGATGGAGTTTCAAGGGCTACCATTTCGTTGTCATCATCACCCTCTTTCTCTTTCTAGTCCACACCATTTTTGTATAAAAGTTCATCTATAAACTATTCAACTGGAAAAACAAGGCAAGCAAACCAGCAAAGATATGTATTCAATTAAAAGCACATGCTTTTAATCCCACTGCTAGGGAGATGGAGACAGGAAGATCCTGGGATTTACTGGCCAGCCAGAATAGTCAAATTAGTGAACTCAATGTTCAGTATGACTGGGTCATTTCTATCATCTGATGGTCCTTTAGTCATGCGTGGCCACAATCCACATGATCTTCTTCCCTTCTAGAACCAGACTGGCAGTCCCACAGGACTGCAAGCTTCAAGGCTATCTCCTGCCTGTAGGCCAACAGTCTCTAGGCTTAGCTCTGGCAAGGAGGGGTGAGGGGACCACAAGAAAGTTACCCAATGGGAAAGGAAAGACAGACGCAGACTTAGAGAAAGTCCAGGAGATAAAACTCTCTCATTTATTCATGCCAGCAGTGTGTTTATAAACCAAAAGTTACTGTGCTCTGGGCAAGGAAATGGGGGGCAGGCAGAAGGGATGGATGAGTCATCTTGGCTCTTACCAGGGGGGCTGCAGAGCTCCTGTTCATGCAACCGGTAAACTAGAGGAGTGACATTTTACTCAATACCTCAAGGGAAGGCGCCATCTTGTTCTGGAACTTTGCAGAGATAGGTGAGGCAAGAAAACACTGCAATATCCTGGAACTTCTGGAGCTATGGATAACTCACAGAGACAACTGAATGCCCACAGAGATATCAGATAATTCTCAGAGGTTTTGCAGGACAGGTCTTACAAGTCCTTACCTCAAGCCAGGCAAAATTTCATTCTTACATGTGACCCTGTCTCAAAACACATATACACACTCACTCACACACACTTCACACATGCATGTACACATAAGCATGCTCACACATACTTATGCAAGCTACTATGAAATAATCACTTTTTCATAGTTTCCTGGGACAGGAATCCAGAGAAGTCTCATACTAGAGAGTTTAACCTGAATAGTCCATGTATTTCTTGCTAGTGGCTGGACTTATATCATGAAAGAGTGGAAGGGGGAGCTGGAGTAGGAAGGGAAGGGAGCAGTAAAAGCTGCTCAGAGCTGTCCTCCTCTTTCTCCTCATTGTCATCATTCTCAGAACCTTTCCTGATACTCTGTCCATTTAAATAAGCTGGGCTTTCTGTCAGCATGGTAACCAAGTTCCAAAAGTAGCCATTCCAGAAGACACATAAGCCTTTACAGCTTCATCTAAGAAAGCCATGCTACATGTTCAAGACATTGATATCTGTGTTTTTACATATTACAATCCTATTAAGCTTAAGTAATATAATTTTCCTTGCTCTCAGCTAGATGATTTTACACTTAGTCCACAATGTTTAGTCAAACTCTTGGGTGTAAAGAATAGATACTCATGTTGTCAAAGACTGTCAGGAAACTCAAACAAAAAGCAGAAAGAGTGGGTGCTCCTGAGCTGAGGGAGGCTGGTGTCCATCCTTCAGCAGCCCTGGACCCTGCAGACTCCCCCCTCCTCTTCTCTTCCCCTCCATCCCAGTGTCCTTTTCTTACCACCCCTGTTGACTGCTAGTTTTCTGTTCTCCTAGAGCTTGACTTAGTTCAGCACCCTGACTCCCCAGCATCTATCTATCTACCTGAAGATGTTTCAACATCAGCCCTTATTTTGCTTTATTCTTTAGGAATTTCCTGGTTCAAATTACCAGGAAAGGGATAACTAGCTGGCCTCAAACTGGGTCGTCCGTGTTTAGGTCACGTCCTTCTTTTGGTCATTTAGCAACCACTCCTGTGTGAAAAATGCTCAGCTCCTGGCAATTTAGCTGGACAGAAAAGACAGGAACAGCAGTGTGACTCAGCACTTATCAGCATATTCCACTGTAAATGTCAGCCTCCAGTGAGAGATTGTGGTGTGGCTCCATTAAAATAAGGAGAGTGACTGGTATTATCAACGATAGAATGCTCTAATGTGTGATAGTATATTTAAACACATATTCAAGTATATCCAGACATTCATCTTTTTCATAATCAATATATCAAATTAACCTCTTTGGTAATTAATCTAGCAAACTTTTATGTGAAGATTAATGTTTTGTTGCTATAAATGCTTCTTTTGTCCTTCTTTTGTCTAAGGACCTTCAAGAGTTGAGCCTGAGTCAGGCTTTAAACAATTAGTCATTCAAATGAAGGCTGTGCTATTCTATATTTTAGCATTGTACTTTTTGCATTCTTTTTGAAAGTGGGAAAACTCGGGAAATATTCTTTGTTCAATAATAAAGGCTTGAGAATGCATCTGTTTCTAACTGCATGAGATATCTACTCCAATGTGTATTGTAAAATTACACTGTAAATGCTTTGTAGGCTTTTTCCCCCCGACTCATTTTCAGTCTCCCACAGAACCTCATTCTTAATCAATTCCTATTTTTCTAACACACACTGCATTGCCACCAAGTTATCAAATAATTTTTTAGAACTCAGAATAAAAAGATCCAACCAAAGAAATAAGAATAAAGCTTCAGGAACCTTTGTGCACCTAAATCTAATTCCAATAGGCTAAGGCTAGCCCCTCTCTGCCATGGTTTTTTGTTTTTGTTTTTGTTTTTCAGATTTTTGGGACAGGGTCCCATTATAGAGATGGCCTAGAATTCACTTTATAACTTGGGCTTACTTCAAACTTGTGATCCTCCTGCCTCAGCCTCCTGAGTGCCAGGATTACAGACATATGCCACTATGCATGGCTCTGATGGAAATTTTTTTAATTCAAGATTTTGAGGAATCTAAAATGAATTTCCTTTCTCTTGTCTTTAGGAAGCCTGCAAATATCAAATCCAATTATGAGAGAGATTTAATTTCCCTTTGGGTCTATCACACAGCCCAACAATTATCTCTGGATGTTTAAAAAAATTCATAACACAGAACTCTCTGGGTTCATACCAGATAAAGCCCTCAGGGAAAGATGGCATGGTTGGCATTATCTCCTGACATTCATGCATGATTCAGCACCTCTAGACGATTTGGAGCAATCTGTTTTTCCATCCAAGCCAGACTCTCTTCTTGCTAGTAACGGCAGGGATCAGAATCCCAGCTTTCACAGATGGCCGCCGCCTGTGCCACCCAACACCTACAGCAATCCAGAGGCTGCTGCGGCTGGTGCTGCACACTCCTTTCAGCAACACTGGAGAGATGAGGGATCCAGGTGATTGACGACTCCTTCCTTGTCCTCCAGCTGCTTTTGCATCCATTGATAGAGCCTCTGTTTTTATATGCACAATTAGGCTGAGAATTCCTGGGTCAACCGCCCACAGATTGTATCAAAAATAATCAGTCCCATTTGACTGTCTTAACATTTTGGCTATTTTAGTTGTTAAGGCAACTAGATCTGATGAAATGTTCACTCATCAATTTGATGTTCAGCAATTGTCTGTCATGATTCTGAAGTTAGAGGGGGAAAAGTAAAAATCAACTGTCAAAACAGTCAATCCCAAACAGTCAATCCCATCACAAGTTTCTCCCTGACACCAGAACGCAGTACTTCTCTTCCTCCACATGCTTTTCTTCTCCTTCCCTCCTTGGATCTGTCCTTCCCACAAACAGCGACTCTGCTCCAGTGATGTCGGTGAGCCCCAGAGAAAGGAGATATTTTAAGTTTGTGATGACTTACATTTCCCTAAAAGGGTTCCCTTTCTTTTGCTTTGATGCTGATTTTTTTTTATCTTTTGAGCAGCCCTCAAAGGATGGGTACATTGTAGATACAGAGTATGTTTGTCTTAAAGGGGACTTTTTAAATGAACTGTCCTTTGTTTTCTCTTTCAAGATGCATTTTGCTTTTGAAGGTGCACCATTCCAAAGCCAGGGAAAGGCTGCTGGCTTGCACAATCCCTTCCTGTCCCTGAGCTTGCTCCAATATCCTTGGAACAGAAGGGCTCCGAATCTGGCCCTGGTGTGGGCTGTGGCTGGCTTTCCAAGTTGGGAAATGTGTTCGTAATTACTTTTTACTGCAGCCTCCATTGGGGGTTTCCAGATTCATCCCTCCCTGCTTCTGTTCCTCCACCCAGTTACCTACCTCAGCCCAACAGCTAATTTACCCCTGGCTTTCATCCTCCAGAAACATTTGACCTTGTGAAAGAATTTGGCATGGACATCTCTCCTCACTTGCCCAGAAGCTCTGCACTGGCCTGGGGTCATTAGCATGGGCAGGCAACACTATAGATGCTGCCCGCCAGCTCCCGGCTCCAGCTGGTTCAACAGCAGCCCCCTTTTCTGAACAAAAGGGTAGTGGCCCCTATTTGCCAGGAGACCTTGTCCAACACTTTGCTTCATGATGGTGCTGCCAGCGATGCGGACTGAACCAATTAACTCCTTCATTTGAGAAAAGTGTATATATAGAAAAATAAACAGAGCGAAACCTTCTTAGTCTATATATCCGAGACTTGTAATTCAAAAGCTTCTGTTGAGGTTTTTCCTATGAAGAATGATACTCTGTGTTAATTAAGAATCTGGAAAGGGTTATAAGGAAACTAGGAGTTGTTTAACCTGCTTAAGAGAACAAACTTTGCAATCACTTAAGATGCCCAATCTTCCTTCTGTTTATAAGCTGATTACATACACTTTTATCTCCCCATTAATTAAGCAGCCAAGGACAAATGCTGGAAACAGTTTTATAACTAAAATATCATCATATAAGTTCTTAAAAATAATATTGGTTCTTTGAAAAACAATCCACATTTTAATAATTTCTCTATACCTGTTTCCTTACACATTACAATGAATGAGCTGGGTTTCAAAGTTTCAATTTGTGAATACATATTTCCTGAATATATATTTATAAAAGTCCTTGGGTTATTGGGATTTACCATATAGCTAGAAATCTATTGTACAGAGATGGTGGAGGGTAACCTTGACTGTAGTCATTTTACAGTACCTATTCAATACAATTCAGTCCATAAAAGGGTATTTGTAGTACAAAAGAGTGGAAAATTCATTCTATCCCTCTCTTCATTGGATAAGGGGAAGAGAAAGTTGTATAGGAGATCACAATCACAAGGGAGATATTATTGCCTCTTCTTGAACCTTGTTACCTTTGTCTGAAAACTGGGAAAGATGTCTACCTAATAGGTTGCTGTAAGAATTATGTGATATTATATAACTAAAGCATTACCGTAATAACCCCAAATAGCAATACCATTCACTCCTTAGAACCTTTATTCTATATTTTCTGACATTTTACCAATCAAATATCTTTTGGCTGGTGCTCTACATAGTATCAAAATAATGATAATCAATGGTTATGATGATGACCCTGTGGTTCCTCACAGCCTTTTGCTTCATTACAGACAAAAGTGTGTGTTCTACATAAGATTAATGTTATGTGTAATTGATTATGTTCTACTTCTTCAAAAATTCATTTTCTATAAAGCTTGACTCAGTTAAAACAAAATATACAGCTAACAAAAACCATATTTTCCAGATTATTAAGCAAAAAAGAATGTTCTAGGAAGGGTTTTACCTGAAACACAACTCGAACTCACAAGTATTGTAGTAAGAGATAGATTTAAACAAATGTCCTCTAAGTCTTTCTAAATTTTTATAATAAGTAGAAGGAGATACTAAACAATATTAATATATGGAAAGATGAAACCATGCATTTTAGTTCTCAAAAAAAGAATTGCAATTGGTATTAAAATTGACTGCAGTGGTAGTATTTTTATTTCTTTTAAAACATAACTATGTACAATTTCAAATATACAAAAAGTAATAAAAACACTCTGGTACTCTGTTAGTTACAGTTTCAATGCTCTGACAGAATACCTGACATAAGTTAAGAGAGACATTTAATTTGGCCTATGGTTTCAGAAATTTAAGTCCATCATTGTGGAGAAGATGTGCAGAGAAAGAGCATCCTGGGCTAGCTGCCTGTATTAGTGAATTTCCTGTTTGCTGTGATAAAACACCATGACCAAAAGCATCTGATGGAAAAAGGAGTTTATCTGGTTTGTGATACTAGAAGGATAGTCCATAATGGTGGAAGAGGCATGGCAGCAGGTAGCAGAAGCAGGAAGCTGATAAATCACATTCTCAACCACAAATAAGAAGAAAGCATCACCTGGAAGTGGGGAGAGGCTATAACCTGTCAAAGCCCACCCTCAGTCACATACTTCCAGCAAAGCTGCCCTGTCTAAAGATTCCTTGAACTCCCCAAGAGTGACACCAATGAAGAGGACAAGTGTTCAAATACCTGAGCCTACAGGAGACATTTCTCATCCAAACTACCGCATTCCACTGTCTGGTCCACATAGGCTCATGAGTATATCATAATGTGAAATGCATTTACTCCAACTTTACAAGCCCTCATAGTCTTTAACAGTGACTACATTGTTTGAAAGACCAAACTTCAAAGGCTTCTTTTTGATGGCTCCACTCTCCAGTTTTATTGTCTGAAACATACATCCCTCCCTTTGGCTGGTTCTACTCCCTGTCTTTAGCTCTCCTTGGCAGGGGTCTTGAGTCACTGGGAACTCCAACATCTTGGAGTCTCTACTGTAACCCAGGCTTCATTTTCAGAGTTTCATGAACTGGCATCTTAGAGTCTCCTTGCCTTCCAGGGTCTCTTGCATTGATTCTAACACTGTCACATGTTGCCTGGCCTCAGTGATTCTCTGAAACCATAGAGGAAGAATCTAAGAGCATCTGACATGCCTTCAAAGCCAGTACCACATAGACCATGCCTCCAAGCTCAGCTGCTAGGTTAGGATGGACCCTCAGCCCCCCAATCACGTTTTCAGCAGTTTTTCAGTGGCGAAACTATTGTTTTCTAGAAGCTTTCTCCTTTTTTCTAGTTTTTCTCCTTTTACAAGATAGAAGCTTAGGTAGGTAAGGGTCCCTGAGGGCACCCTTGCCAGTGCACAGCAGGGGACATTTAATGGCACTAATCTTCTTAACAAGTACAGCCTCTCTTCCAGCACATGCCTTGGCTGTAACATTAAGCTTCCTAGTGCTCTTTTTCTCTCCATACTGCACATTTTATACTTTTTTTCTGCCTCAATAGCTTTTTTTCATTGTAGACCTGTATTAGCTTTATCAGTACTGACCAAGGCACAGACTCAACATTGTGCTGTCTTGAAATTTCCTCCACCAAAGAAATTAGTTTATTACTTTTTAATGTATCCTAAGGCAAGTTCTCAGGACAAGGGAAGAAGGCAGCAAGATTATTTGCCAAAATAACACATGAATGCTTCCCAGCCCAGTTGCTGTAAAAGTCCTTGCTTCCTTCTGAAACCTTTGAGCTGGGTCTCTAAAGTCAACATTACTTTCAGCACCACTCTCTTCCAGGTTCCTACTAGTAATGGCCCATTAAGCTCTGTTTCCAGCATTCAACTGCTTTTTCTAGCCAAACGTTTCAAAGACATCCATGTTCCACGTTACTTCCTCCTCCAAAATATAAATGATTAGGTTCTTCATAGCAATACCCTACTCACAGTACCAACTTCTGTATTTGCTACTTTCTGTGGGTGTGATAAAACATCATGACCAAAAGTGACTTACAGAAAAGAGTGTTTACATTTGCTTATGGTTCCAGAGAGACAGTCCATATGGCAGAGGAGGTTTGGCAAGAAGATCAAGAAGCTGAGAGATCACATAAACGTAAAGCAGACAGAATAACTGGAGGTGGGGTTAGGCTTTTATCTCTCAAATCCTGCTGTTAGTTACATATTTCTTCCAGGAAGGCTATACTTCATAAAGATTCCATGACATCTCCAAAGAGGTCCACTAAAAGGGAACCAAGTGTTCAAATGCTTGAGCCTATGGGGAACTTTTCTCATTCAAACCACCACACTTTCTCCTTTTATTCTATCTGACTAGGGGGACAGATAGAATACACATGCTAAGTGAATACCTGACACTCTAAGTGGTTACCTTCATTCCAAAATAAAACCTGCTTTACAGTAGAGACTCCAAGATGCTGGAGTTCCCAGAGCCACAAGACACCTGTGAAGGAGAGCTGGACACAGGGAGTGGAACCATACACTCTCCACAGGGAATGGAGAACAATACACATTCAGGACAAGTATACCCCTTAGTTAATCCTTTCTAGATATGTTCTCACTGACAGATCCACAATGTATACCATAAATTGTATGCTTCACTAATCTCCTAAGTCATTCTATTCCAATCAAATTGACAGTCAAGATTACCTAGATTTAATGTCTTGACATTTTGTCATGTTTCCTTGAGTTTTGTAAAAGAAAATATGAAAATATATTTTCCTTATCCTCTATTCTCTCCCCACCTTCAAACCCCAATGACAACTACTAATCTGAAGTTGATCATAATCTATGGCAATGTGAAACACTTATGAAAATATATAACATGCTTTGCTAAGGGCTTAGAGTTTACTCAAGCAAGAACATATAGTGTATATCCTATTCCACTTATCTTTTTTTCAGTCAACATTTTTGTAATCCAACATGTAACTGTTCTACCATCTATTGACCTCTTTCTTTAACCATCTCTACATGCACCAAGGATTTCCTATATTATAGGAAACCACACATTCTGCTTTAATAGATATTATCAAAAAAAACTTCCAAAGTGACTACACTAACTTATACACCTACTGACATGTGGGTATATTTCATCTGATAAAATCCATGGACTTGCCTTTCTCATGAGCTGGGTGTTCCTAATCTGAGCCCATTTCCCTATGTTATTTTTTTAACATAGTGATTTGCAAATGATATATATTATATATGTGTTTCCCTTTATGATTATACACACTGAAAATGTTTTCTCTCAGTATATAGACTATAGACTTGATTACTTCATGTATTATGATTCTTTTTGCTTAAATGCAGTTGATTATCATTTCTTGAGAGGTAATAGAGAGCACTGACTCAAGAGTCAGAATACCTCTTCTAATAATGGCCTCTCCAGGCCTCAAGTTTTATGAAGACTATAATGATAACTGCCTCATAAGTTTTCATGAGAATTATATGAGTTAATATATATTACATACCAGAATATTGTAAAAATATACCAAATAACAATAAATAATGGATTAATATTATTATGATATTTCTTTATGGCTTATGCTTTACGTGTCTTATGGGAGAAATATTTATCTTCCCTGATATAAAAACATTCCCTTATATTTTTCTATTATAAGGTTCAAAATTTTGCTTCTACATAGATCCAACTGGAATTTATTTCTAAGTGTGGCATGTGTAAAAAGTCTATTTTTCTCACATGGATAGTCATTTTTAGCAGCACTTATTGATAGCTTATCTTTTCTTCACAGTGTACCTCTGTCATGGATTCAGTGGCTCCTTGACTCTGCTCCAATGGTCTGTTTGTCAACATCATACTGCCTTCATAAAGTATTATAAACTACAACTTTATAATACACCTACAGATATGATAATTAAAACTTAAAAATTTGGATTTCTATATGGATCCATATGGAATTTATTTTTAAGTGTGGAGTGTGTAGGAAGTATTTTTCTCACATGGATAGCCACTTTTTTGCAGTGTTTATTGGTATCTTATCTTTTCCTCACAATGTATATATCTGTATCATGGCTTTGGGTGGTTTTTAATTCTACTCCAGTGTCCTGTTACCACTTCATTGCTTCAATTGTGGTAGCATTATAGCATGCCTGCAAATGTAGTAATTCAAAACTTTCTTCATCATTCTTTAGAATTATCTTCTATTGATTTTCCTTTTACATGAATTTTAAGATCAGGTTAAGTGTGAAGAAAAACTTACTAGATTATTTTAAACTTAAGAAACATTCGATCCAATCAGAAGACTTGACTAGATGTTAGGCAATATGTTGTGAAGGAAGAATTCTGGAATGAGATTTAAATATCTGTGTTAGAATACCTTCATGAGTTCCCTTGGACAAGTCAATGCATGACTCTGGGCTTTGGCTTTCCCATTTGTATAGTAGGCTAGACCACATCCATATAATTACATACCTGGAGCAGTCCTGGAATGATCCTTAGAAGAGCTACCACCTCATGGATTCCCTGGGAGTTCACTACAATTGGAAATTAGAATCTGAATCTCTGGAGACAAAGCTCAGGAATCTGTTTAACAAATTCTTCAGGAGATTCAAGTACTTAATGTGATGGTGAATTTCATGTGTCAACTTGAAATTAAAAAAAAATTCTTTTTAATGATTCCTAACAAAGCTTACCTTCTAGGTGCTGCAAAGGTTTTAATACAAGAGACTTTCTTAACTCCCCCCGATAGAATAAAGAGAAATAAGAGGATGATGAGGTCATTCTCCAGCTGTAGATTGGAACCAGCTGTTATAGAAGTGTTCTCTTGTAAAATCAGTAAAACTGCCTTCTTTAATTGACTAATGGACATAGAAACTATGAAAGGATAATTTTCTATTCAGAACCAAATATAATGCTAAAGTCTCCTAAGCTATGCACCTAAACAAAACATATCAATACAGGAGCTCTGTATGTCATCAGAACAATGGATTATTCGCTACCAAGGAGCAGTTGGACCAAGGGGATCCAGCCCCACACAAAATGGTAAAGGACTCCTTTTTGCCTCCCTAATGGGTTATTCCTGCAGGAAGAGAGGCGATAAGGCCCTGCTGTTTGAAGACCTGATACAAAACATATAGGAAAGATGTATTGGGACCGCACTTGCAAGTATACAGATGGTCTCTTGGGATGCCAGAGAGTGTTACCAAAGACCACTAACCAATAAAGCAAATATAGGTCCCTTGAGTCAAGCAAGACTCCTCGTCAGCACCAGCTACACTCATCTGCCTGGAAATAATGTGCAGGCAGTGGGCAGCCATATGTCTGGTATAGTCCCAAATCTAAAATTGGCTTTGTGGGCTCTCTCCTTGGAGGATAACCCCATGGCTGATGCCACAAGCTTATTACATCCTCTAATGGTTAAGGAGATGTTATAAACCACACAAAGACCCTGACATACTTGACAGAAGAAAATGTTGATCATGAATTGACATACCATCCCAAACCATCGGTGTCTATACCAAGTAACCTACCATAACAAATTAGTACTGTTTAAATACCCAATATATCTCATTGTGTGTGCTTCATTAGTAGGATGAAAGGCCTATATATTATATGTTTAAATACTAAATATCTAATTGCATGTGCTTTAATAGTAGGGTATGAAAAGGTTATGCCTGGACAAGTGGGCAGCCCATGAAAGAAAACAGCAGAACTGAAACTAGAGACGAAGACATCAGCTCCAGAGAAAGTAGAGTGTTTGCTCTCATCCACCTGTGCCCCCTTTTCTAAGTCTAGGGAACAATCTGCGGAAGGGGGGGGGTAGAATGTAAGGGCCTTCGATTGGCGGTTAAATGGTGAGAACACCAACAATATAGACTGACACTATTTGATCAACATTGAACATACAAGCCCCCAACCCCCTTTCATGGATGGTGGGATCCATGAGCTGTGTGGGTTTGGGCACAATGACTTGAAATTGGTTTTTACAGAAGGATGCTTGTACTACACAAATTTATCACCTTATTGTTAAAAAAAAAAAAAAGAAAACAAAAACCAAACAAAAAAAGCAGAGAAATGCCCAGAAAAACTTTACGGCAGAATGCACGATCCGTGCCGAGGGTATGGGGTGGGGTGGGGGGAAGGGAAGGGGATATATGCCTGAAACTGATTGGAAAATGATTGTATGAAATACACAAAGCATCATAAAAATAAATTAAAAAATTTCTTTTTTTTTGTTTTTTTTGCGTGTCCTCAGCCTCAGCCTTTAACAGCTGCAATATACCCTGGAGAGAGGCCTAGTGGTTAAGAGCGCCGACCGCTCTTAAGAAGGGGGACCAGGTTCTATCCCCACGCACCCACGTCAGGGCGGACAAGAGCCGTCCTGAAACTCCAATTCCAGGCAGACTTCCCAGTTCCAGGGGAATTCGAGACCCTCTTCTGAACCCCGCGGCATTGACGACACGAAGGTGGCAAACTGCATGCAGACAGTACATTGATACACATCAGAAATAAATAAAATTAAAAAAAAAAAGTAAAAAAAAAATTCTGTGAAAAAGTCATGGAGATTTTGATTGGGATTGCAATTTGGGTAGGATGTTCATTTTTACTATATTAATTCTTTTGTTCTATAAGCATGAGATGTCCTTCCATCTTCTGGTGTCTTCCTCAATCTCATTCTTCAAAGACTTAAAATTTTCATTGTAGAGATCTTTAATGTCTTTGGTCAGGTTTATTCTAAGATTTTTTTTTTTGAAGCTATTCTAAATGAGAGGGTTTCCATGTACTCCTTCTCCAATTGCTTGCTGTTGGCATATAGGAAGCCTACTGATTTTTGTAGATTAATTTTGTAACCTGCCATTTTATTGAAATGTTAATCATTTATAGGAGTTTTCTGGTGGATTTTTAGCATCCCTTAGGTATAATATAATGTCATTTGCAATAAAGGATAGTTTGACCTCCTCTTTTCCAATTAGTACTCCTTTAATTTCCTTCTCTTGTCTTATTGCTCTAGGAAGAATTTCAAGCACTACATTGAAAAGGAATGGAGATAGTGGGCAGCTTTGTTGGGTTCCTGACTTTAAGGGGAATGCCTCTAATTTTTCTCTGTTTAGGATGATGTGGGCTGTGGGTTGGTTGTATGTAGCTTTAATTACGTTGAGGAATGTTCCCTCCAGTCTGATTCCCTCTCAGACTTTAAACATGAATGCATGTTGTATTTATCAAAAGCCTTTTCTGCATCAATTGAGATGACAATGTGTTTTTTATCTTTGAATCCATTTATGTGATTTATGATATTTATTGACTTACATATGTTGAACCACCCCTGCATCTCTGGAATAAAACCAACCATGATTAGGTTGGATAACCTTTTTTGATGTGTACCTGTATATAGTTTGCAAGAATTTTGTTGAGAATTTTTGCATTTATATTCATTAAGGATATGGGTCTATACTTTTTTTTTTTTGTTGTATCTTTGCCTGATTTTGGTATTAAAGTGATGCTGTTTGCATAGAAGGAATTTGGGAGATTTCCTTTTGCTTCTATCCTTTTGATAACTTAAGTAATGGTGTGCGTCCTCTTTAAATGTCTGACAGAATTCTGCTGTCATTCCTTCTGGGTCTGGGCTTTTTTCAGTTGGGAGGTTTTGTATTACTGTTTCAATTGCCTCGTATGCTATTTATGTTGATCTCTTCTTGGTTAAACTTTGGTGAGTCCCATGATTTCAGATATTCCTCCATTTCTTTTAGGCTTACAAATTTAACAGAGTATAGATTTTTAAAGTATTACTGTATAATGTTCTGGATCTTTTTATTCTCTGCTGTAATGTTTCCCCTTTTGTCTCTAATTTTGTTGATTTGAAGTTGGTCTTTCTTTGTTTTAGTTAGCTGGGCCAAGGGTCTGTCTATCTTGTTTATCCTTTCAAAGAACCAGCTCTTGGACTCATTGATTCTTTGTATTGCTTTCTTTGTTTCTATTTTATTAATCTCTGCTCTGATTTTTGTTATTTTTTTCTTGTCTGTTGGGTTCTGGATTCACTTGTTGTCTTTCAAGTGTTTTGAGTTGCAATGTTATATCATTTATTTGTGCTCTTTCTGTTTTTTTTTTTTTTTAATGTAGGCACTTATACCTATAAATTTCCCTCTTAGGCCTGCTTTTTTTTTTTTTTTTTTTTTTTTTTCTTGTCCTTTTTTTGTTTAGTAGTTCCAGGGAATGCGGTAGATTAGGTGTGCTTCGTTAATTTGCTCCCTTCGAGCACATTCATTTGTTGCAGGAGGTGGATGTTAATCTCTATGATTTCGTGTTTGGTGTGTTGGACTGAGGCTTGCTTCGTGGTATGGGTGGTTTAGCTTTATTGTGCATGTGAGCTCTGTCAGGAAATACATGGAATTATTTCATTTTTTATATTTGTTTGAGGTTTTTCTGGTGCCCCAGTAGTGGTTGAATTTTGGAAATTTTTCCAGTGGGGTGCTGAAATTATATATATATATATTTTTTTGAGACAGAGTCTCCCTTAGTCCCAGCGGCCTGGATCTCAACTCTGTAGACTCAGGCCCAGGTGGCCTTGAACGCAATAGATCCACCTGCCTCTCTCCCTGAGTTGCTGGATTAAAGGCATGCATCACCAGCCTGGCAGGAAACTAGATTCTGGGTGCTTTGGGTGGAATATTTCAATAGATGTCTGCTTAGGTCCAAGCTCTTCTAGCAGAGCTATAGTCATAAAAACAGCATGGTACTGGCACAAAAAAGACCTGTAGATCAATGGAATAAAAATGGAAGACCCTAACTTGAGATCATCCAATTTCGGCCACCTGATATTTGACAAAGAAGACAAAAACACTCAATGGAGGGAGATCATCTCAATTTCAGCCACCTGATATTTGAACAAAGAAGACCAAAACACTCAATGGAGGGAAATGATGCTGCAACTGGAATCAACCTTTTTTTTTTTTGTTTTTTTTTTTTTGGTCTTTTTGAGACAGGGTCTCCCTGTAGCTCCAGCTGGACTGGAACTCATTCTGCAGACCAACTTGGCCTTGAACTAATATAGATCCATCTGCCTCTGCCTCCCGAGTGCTAAGATTAAAGGCATGCACTACCAGGCCCAGGTTGGATCACCACTTGTAGAAGAATGAAAATAAATCCCTAACTTTCACCTTATCTAAAAGTCAATTCTAAATGGATTAAAGACCTCAATTCAAAACTTGAAGTTCTGAAAATATTAGAAGATAACATTGGCAGTGACTTACAAGATATAGCTGTAGGAAAAGTTTTTTTGTTGTTGTTGTTCAGCTTGCTTTCTTTGTTTATGGTTTTATTGATATATTCTGTATTTCATACATCATTTTTTCTATTCAGTTCAGGCATATTCCCTTTTCCCTTCCCCCCACCCCACCCCAGATCATGCATTCTGCTATAACTGTCCTGCATTATTCTTTCAGTCTTTTTTATGTTTAGGAATTCACATTTTCCTCCATTAATTTTATACTACTCTAAAATATGGATACATACTCTCCACCCATATACAGTAATTACAGAGTCTGAAAATAAGTGGTGGGTGGATTCTAGACTTTCTAAATCAAACAGCAGTTGTGCAGGAATTAAGGTCAACAATCAAAAAGTGGGACTTCATTAAACCAAAAAGCTTCTGTACAGCAAAAGGAACAATCAAAGAAGTGAAGAGAAAACCCCCAGAGTGGGTTTCACCAGTGACATTTCTGACAGAGGTTTAACAAATAAGAGTATATAAATTACTCAAAAAAAAGGACCTAGAAAACAAATAGTCTGATTAAAAGATAGAGTGAAGATCTGAACAGAGACTTCCCAAGAGAAAAAGTAAAGATGGCTAAGATCCATCTTAGTAAGTGTTCAACATCATTAATAATTAAGGAAATGCAAATTAAATCCACTTTAAAATTTCATGTTACATGAGTAAGATTGGATATGATCAAGAAAAAAAAAATAATACCAAATGCTGGAGAGGGTATGGAGAAAGGGGAACAACTTATTCACTGCTGGTAGGATTGCAAACTCTATGGAAAGCAATGTGGAGAACTGGATCCCTATGGAAAGCAATGTGGAGAACTCTTAAAAGACAAAAATTAACCTACCATTGACCCAATTATACCAACACTATATAGATATCCAAAGGACTCATCCTATAAAAGAGCTACATCCATGATCATGTTCATTGCTGCTCTTTTCACAATAGTGAAGAGCTGGAAGCAGCCCGGGTGTCCCCAACTGACAAGTGGATAGTGAAGATGTGGTACATTTATACAATGAAGTTCTATGCAGTAGTGAAGAGGGACCACATCATGAAATTTGTAGGCAATTGGATGGAACTGGAAGCTTTTATGCTAAGTGAGGTAACAGTCTCAGAAAAACAAATGACCTATGTTATCCCTCATTTGTGGTTCCTAACACCAAATCCTTATGTGTAACTCAAAGTGGGTAATTGGTCAGTAAAGATAATATCACATTGATCATTGTTGCTATAGATATAGCTTGAAGTATATATCTCTATTTTCCTCAGTTTTAAGATTTATGAGAAAGAACAAATCTCTTTTTTTTTTTTTTGGTCTTTTCGAGACAGGGTCTCCCTGAAGCCCCAGCTGTCCTGGAACTCACTTTGTAGACCAGGCTGACCTTGAACTCACAAAGATCCACCAGCCTCTGCCTCCCAAGTGCTAGGATTAAAGGCGTGCGCCACCACGCCTGGCTGAGAAAGAACAAATCTCTTAAGTGCATTAAAATATACATCAACTTGTTATGTAATTTAGGAATGTAAAGTTATAATTTTTTACCTGTATACAAGCTTACGGTTAAACTGTGAATCCCTAAATATATTTTGTAATTAATCAATAGTTTAATTTCAGATTTTGTAAATTTGTTATATGTAAAAAAAATTTGTTATATATTTAAAAAGGGCTAAGAGTAGAATCATGAACATCAAAGGCTGGGATAGATGTTCCCAAAGCACAGAGTTGAAGTGTTGCTTACAGTTCTGGAGTACAAGATTGCTGTAACATGCTTCAAGTAGAAAACACATTATTTTATAAGCTTTGTTCAAAACAAAGTACAAGCTCTTAGCTATGAATTTGATGCTACTGAAGTAATGTATCGAATAAGGATATGGTGTTTTTATAACAAAGCATACATAAAGCAAGGTTATATGGGGATGGCTTTATAGAGTAGAAGCAGGAAATGAGGAATTATTGACAAAAGCTACAAATTTTTGTTACACAAAAGGAGTAAACCCCAAGAATTTAATGTACAACATGGTAGCCATAATAAAAAGTTTGTTGGGTATGCTTGAATCATTCTAAGAGGGTGGATTTTAAATGTTTTCACCAAAAAGAAAGAAAATGGTAACAAAGTTACATAGTGATTGCTTGCTTGCTTGCTTGCTTGATTGATTAAGATTTTGTGATCAGAGACCTCAGAATTTACCTCTGTAATTCTTTTTTTGTTTGTTTTTGGGTTTTTTTGGTCTTTTCAAGACAGGGTCTCCCTGTAGCCCCAGCTGTCCTGGAATTCGCTCTGTAGACCAGGCTGGCCTTGAACTCACAAAGATCCGCCTGCCTCTGCCTCCCAAGTGCTAGGATTAAAGGCATGTGCCACCATGCTCAGCTACCTCTGTAATTCTTCAAAGAACAATAGTTCTATATTTGATAATATAATGTTTAAGGAAACTTTTGAAGTCATAATTAGCATAAATGACAACTATGTGTATATAATTTTAATGTTATTATTTGATTTAAAAACATATTTAGCCAGGCAAAACATATTCAATAAAACTTATTAAAAACATTTATTTTTTATTATTTTAATGATGTTTTTATTAATCTCTGAAGACTTTCATACAATATATCTTCAAGGCCAGCCTGGTCTACAGAGTGTGTTCCAGGACAGCTGGGACTACAGGGAGACCCTGTCTCAAAAAGACCAAAAAAAAAAAATATATCTTGATCATATTTACCCTTCCCCATATTTTCTCAGATCCATCCCACCTCCCTACTTGCCAAACTTCATATCATCTTTTTTTTTTAAAGCCTATTTATTGAGTCTAATTTATGTTGCCCAATTACTCTCTGAGGTGGGTCCATCCCCTGCAATGGGGTCAACCAGGGATCACATCCTTAAAAAAAATGGACTCTCCCTCTCCCAGCAGCTATAAGTTGCCAATAGTGCCTCAGATGGGATAAAGCTTCAAGGCCATCTCTCCCCTCCATGCTCGGGTTTTGTCTGGCTTGAGCTTATGTGTGTCTTGTGTATGCTGTCACATACCCTGTGAGTTCATATGTGCAACTGTGCTGTTGTGTCCAGAAAACACTGTTTCATTCTAGTCCTCCAACTGCCTTCTTTTCCATGGTGATATCTAAGCCTTGCTTCCTAAGGGATGATATAAAAATGTCCTATTTAGACCTGAGCAGTCCGCTGTCTCTTATTCTCTTCATGCTGACCAGTTGTGGGTCTCTGCGTTAATCATTATCTGTGGTAAAAATAAGCCTCTCTGATGAGAGGTGACAAATGCATTATTTATGGGTATAATAATACATTATTTGGAGTCAGTTTAATACTATGTCTATATAATAGAATAAAAGTAGTTTCTCCTAGCCACGCATGGTGGCGCATGCCTTTAGTCCTAGCACTCGGGAGGCAGAGGCAGGAGGATCTTTGTGAGTTCAAGGCCAACCTGGTCTTCAGAATGAGTTCCAGGACAGCTGGGGCTACAGGGAGACCCTGTCTTGAAAAGACAAAAAAAAGTAGTTTCTCCTGTAGGGTCTATGATCTATCTAGACACAGGTTCTTGTCCTTACAATAATGGTGCCAGTTATGGTATCCAAATTGCAGAGCAGGATTTAAATCCAATCAGAAAGTGGTTGTTATTCCCAAAGCATTTGTGCCACTAATGCACTAGTGGCCACTTCTAGCCAGGCCGATGGTTGAGGTTCACAGGGTTCACAGCTGGCTATGACTGATGATTACTTTTCACTTGATGAT
>VZQC01005766.1:6314906-6433470 GCA_009823505.1 Rhizomys pruinosus | reverse complement strand
CAAGGAGGAAACTTCGAGCACTTCCTTAAGGAAAACATGTCATCTTTTAGAAAAAAAAAAAAAAAATCCTCTCATTCAGGTGATATGGGTTTATATATATATGTATATATTTATGTATATAAACTATGTATATATGTATTGAAGCAATACAAGTTAGAGAGAACAACAAAAACAAAAGAACTGAAAAAAAAAACCTCTGGAAAGACTGAGAAAAAGATGAAAGACATGTATGGTAGAGTGCAGGGACTCAGGTGGGGTGGGGGACATGGAAAGGGAAGTGACTATAAATTTGATTGAGAAATGATGTATGATTTATGGAAAAAGTTTAATAACAATAAAAAAATTTAATTTCCAATCTTGGGGCAGGAGGGATGGCTCAGTGGTTACAAGCACTGTCTGTTCTTGCACAAGACCCAGGTTTGGTTCCCAGCACCCATATGGTGGCTAAAAACATCCTTAACTCCAGTTCCAGGGGCTCTGATGGCCTCTTCTGACACAATGTGTTCACTTACAGACTTAAAGGTAATATACTCATACACATAAAAATTTATTAAAATGTTTTTATGTTCAAATCGCTCAACCGTGGGCTACTTCAAGACACCTTAAATGCTTTATTTCAAAAGGGAAGAACCAGGCATACAGAAGCAAAGTCAAAGTCCAGCAGGATAGCTCAAAGCCACACATATGGGGACACTCACAATCTTTTGACTCCAAAGGGCTTGGGCAGCGCCACATCTCCCACTCTGCCATTCATAGCGCAGACAGCTTGTATCCTAGGCTCAGGCTGGCTCCGCTCAGTACCTGCCACCGCCCTTGGTGTCGCCCCACAGTTCCTGACATCATTCTGTCATGCATGACCCGCCAAATCCACCCACTTGTAAGGGAGCCATGTCTGTAGACCATTCACAGAATGTCCACTTTTTGAAATGCTTTTTTAATTTTTATTTAGGGGAGTGTATTATAAAGAAAACAAACTGTTGGGCTGGAGAGATAGCCTAGCAGTTAAGAGCACCGACTGCTCTTGCAGAGGACCCGGGTTCGATTCCCAGCACCCACATGGCGGCTAAGAACCGTCTGTAACTCCAATTCCAGGAGAACTCCAATTCCAGGGGAATCCAAGACCCTCTTCTGACCTCCGCGGCATTGCACGACAAGGGTGCACAAACCTACATGCAGACAGTACATTCATACACATACTAAAATAAAATAAAATAAATTAAAAAAAATAAAACGAATTGTTTATACTAAGTGAGAAAGTTAAGAAGAGCAGAAATTTTATTTTCACAATGAATTACTTTAACTGTTCCTTTTAAATAAGGAGTTCACCTGGTAATTTGTTTATAAATTTCTAATACGCTTCACAGCAAAAGTGTCAACAGGGGGCTGAAATATTAGCACTTAATTCTCAGTTAAAGTTGAATCATAAATGAAAAATAAAGTATCTCTGAAATTAAAATGTAGTAATAATATAAGCTTCTTTTAGCAAAATATTTAATTTACCTATAAATTGGGTGGGTTTTTTTGTAAAGTGGAGCTATAACTACGAGAATAGATATAAGCCCTGTCTTCTCATTCACCTGTTTGTACTGTTCATAGAAAGTACTTTCTGGGAGAAATTGGGTGCTCTGGGATGTGAGCAATCTCACTGCATTAACCAGTGCTCTCCAGAGGGACAAAGCCAATGGGATATACAGAGAAAGAGAGAAGGGGAGAAGGGAGAGGGAGAGAGAGAGAGAGCTTAAGAAGAGATTATTCTACTCCTGGGGATTCACTTATTCATTTAGGAGGACTGAGAAGTCCCATGGTGTGTCATCTATAATCAGGAGAAACAGGGAAAGTAGAAGGGTGATTGAGTCTAAAGGGACAGAGGAGAGGGTGCACACCCCAGAGTCTTAAGCTCTGCTATCCCAAAAAAAGAGATGAACAACCTAGCTCAAGAAGAGTGAGCAAATTTTCCCTCCTTCTGCCATTTTGATTTATCCAGGCTCCCCATGGGTTGTAGGGTACCTACAGTGGTGAGGGTGCCCATCTTCACTGCTGATTCAAAGGCTAATCTCTTCTGGAAATGATCTCACAGACACAGCCAGAAACTGTTTTTAAGCTATCTGGGCACCCAATAGCACAGTCAAATAGATGTGTAAAACTCATGTCCCAATAATAAGGAAGAATGAGCTTGAATGTATGTGACTTTATGAATTCCCTCATACTCAGAATGTGAAAGCAGCCAGCACAGAGGATTTACAGATAGAGCATAGGAAAAATTTCTATTATGTGGACATCTTGACATACTGTGTGTGACCTGGATCTAAATTTCCACCCTGCAAGACAGTGACCTCTGTGGTACCTAGCAGGTCTCAAGTCTACAACCTGACTATTGTCAGAGAGATTTGTTGACTTGGACTCCATAGTAGATCATGCTTTAGACAGAAACTGATAGATTTAGGGGAAAAAAGAAAATAAAAAAGAGCAACTTTCTAATCGACCAATCCATTTCCTCACTGCATGAAGCACTAAACCATGGCTGCCAGTAACAACTGGGAGAGTTTGTCCAGAGTGAAAGCTAATCTCACATGGAATATAAGCCTGAACACACAGACAGTTACAACCTTTTATCTTGACTGAAAAATCTTTGGTGTTTTCAAATGGCTCTGGGTTGTCTGAGGCTGAACCTGGGCCTTAGGAGAAATTTTGCAGCTCCACGGCACTGACTCTCCTGGCAGGCTAGGGAGTGAGCACTGATTCAGTGGGGGAGGCACAGGGAACATGGCATGAATATTTATAAGTGAAAATGCATTAGAAGAGCTTAAAAGAAACTCTTCTCTCCACAGACCTCCACAGACAAAAGAAATGTCCAAGGGAGACAGGTAACTAGACTGTTTTTTAAGCCTCTGATATTTCAAAACCTATTATTTTTTAATTTAAAAAAAAATTTCATATGAGTATAATTGCACATTGAGCATATTTAACCCCAGACCCTCCTATGACCCCTTCCCCCTCCCCCTCATGAGTCCCATCTTCCCCTAGACAATTTCACTTCTATTTTCATGTTATACATACATACATACATACATACATACATACATACATACATGATTTTATGATTCTATACAAGCTTTAGGATTCCACAAATGAGAGAAATCAAAACACACAATATTTATCTATTTGTGATTCCCTTAATTTGCTTAACATGACGGTCTCTACTCACATCATTTTTCCTGGAAATGCTGCAACTTTGATCACATCACAACAGTACCACCCCTTGAACTATCCTTTTTGGGATATGTGCATTGTACACACATGTAAGTATGCCTGTTTGTATGCTTGAGGGGGCCCATGTATGTGTTCAGAGACCCTAAGTCATGGGTGTCTTGCTCAGTGGCTCTCCACTTTATTGTGTCAGAGTCTACCCTGGAAGTGGCTATTTCTGGCTTGGATAGCTAGCTTGCTTGACCCAGGCATCCCTTATCTCTGCCTCCAAGTGCTGGGATTATATTTGACCACTACGCTAGTCTGGCTTTTTACAATGGTGCAGGGGCTCCCCTTCACCTCCAGTTCAATTCTCACCATTGCAGGGCAAAGACTTTATCTGCTAAGCCATCTTCCCAGCTTCTTGTGAATTTCAGCATCTACACCCTGAAATTTCAGTCAAACACCACTCTGTCCACACCACCCTTCACTTTCAATTGTTCCCATGCCACACTTATCCACACCACACTTGTGATAAAGGTCTGTGATAAACGCAGACCTTTATCACAAGTCTTCTTAAAGACCCTGTTGAAAAACTTTCTCTTGAATTGATCAGACCCAACTCTCCAAAGGGAAATCAACCAAACTGGCCTGTTTCAGGAATGTGTATGCCGACACTGAAATAGCTGTCCATTCTCCCCAAACACCTCCCATAAGAGTATTTTAATTCCCTGACTAGAATGTAATTCAGCCTTTATTCTGCAAAACCAATTTGTTTATATTTCCAAGTTCAATCACAATCTATTTGTAAAACCTATTTAGAATCAGAGTCACATAGTCAGAAGTGATCATGTTCTAATTTGCTTATTAGAGAGCTTCTTGCAGCTGGCAGCTTGGTTCCACTGCTCCCCAGGTCCAGAGCGACGTGTTGTTAACCTCATTTCCTCATTTTGTTCTTCGTTATTTTTTCTTCTTCCTCCCAACAGGCAAATGCCAAGTCAAATTGCTAAGGATGGAACAAATTGCTAAGATGGAGGTAAAAAGATTGCCAGCACCTTACCTGTCAAGAAAAGAATACAATTGGGCTATTCACAATACTAGCATGAAAAAGGAAATGTTCATAAAACACACCAAGAATAAGGAAAATGCTTTAGGATTCAGGTGAAAGGTTGGTGACTCCAAAGGACTTGAAAGAATGATGTTTTCTAGACAACTGAATCAGAGTTAAAACAGAATGATGATTTGACATTCAAGAAAAACTTATTTCATCTCCTTTTCCTGGCATATTCTTCTTTATAGCACAAGCAAGTCAGTCTTTCTGATGTTATAAGATATATCTTTTCAAGATAATTTAAAAGTTCTCTAATGATGCAAGGTCTTGAAGTATTTCAGTGTCTATAGCAGTTGAAGCCATCTTTTCAGGCTGGTTTGAATGATTTTTATGAAGCTTTTCCCAGAATCTCACCATTTCCTGATATGATGCAGCCATTTGTTTTGTACAGTATCACAGCTCTTACCACTCCAAGCACAGGATGCCACAAAAACTGCAAAGATGCTCCCATTTCATTTAATGGTGGCTAAAGTAATGTTATATCAAAAGGTTCACCTTTATAATAGATTTTTCAATTGCCCAGAGACCTTGCCTACCATCTTTGTCAAATTAAACTGAATTGAGAAGCAACTTGGTCTACTAATAAGGAAGGGTCAAATAAATTCATAACATTTGTCACTCAGCACTAAATTTGTTCCCTCAAAGAGTCTGGGGGTAGAGAGATTCAGGAAAAGTGGCATGTTTCTGACCTCAAAAATGGAACATTAATTTGAATTAATGCCCATTCTACCCCTCTTTAAAGACATATAAAAGTTTTTCTGAATATTCAATCTAGTACAACATGTGCTTCCAAGTTTCTTTGGATTTCCTCAATGATCTCTCTCTCTCTCTCTCTCTCTCTCTCTCTCTCTCTCTCTCTCTCTCTCTCCCCATTCAAATGCTACTTTCTCAGTGACTATCTTTAAGGCATATATTACAAATTGCCCACCCAGTATTCTGCCCACTCAATATTTTAAATTTACTTCCAATTATTTCTTACAAGGTTATGTGTCTAATTTGAAATAGCTTTCCAGAGGCTGGAGATATAGCTCAGTCAATAGAACATTTGCCCAATGTGTCCAAAGCCCTGGAATTAAGCCTCAACACTGCAGTAACTGGGCATGATGCATATACCTTTAATCCCAGCACTTGGGAAGTAGAGGCTGGAGTTCAAGGTCGTCTCTGCCATATACTGAGCTCAAGGTCAGTATTGGCTACATGAAACCCTTTCTCAAAGTAAAATAAACTAAAAAATAAAAACGGCTTTCTAAACAACCAAGAATGAGCACACTTCCTGCTTTTGGCCACTGAGTCAAAAATGGAATTTACTACATAGAACTTCTAGGAAAACTGGAGGAAACTTGTCTATTATGTGCTTTGGCCTCTTAATCTTAGACTTTGCCTTTCTCTTTCTTCTTGTCTAGAACCTAGACTTAGCACATGGAAGTATAAAAGACATTTTTCAATGCTAAGGACTGTAAGTAGAGGATGATGAATTGGTGAGATGAAAGGAATCTGGGGTCCTGGTAGCATTGCTGTTTACCTCAATAATAAGGGCTTGGCGGGCTGGAGAGATGGCTCAGCAGTTAAGAACATTGGCTGCTCTTGCAGAGGACCCAGGTTCAATTCCCAGCACCCAGATGGCAGCTAACAACTGTCCGTAACTCCATTTTGAGGGGATCCAATGCCTTCTGATGTCCATGGGCATTGCATGACATGGGTGCACCTCCCTACATGTAAGCAGCACACTTGTACACATATAAAAATAATAAAATATTTAAATGAAAAAGGGAGTGGCTAACTCTGTTTTTCTGTGGCATAAGACCTTCCCTACTTTAAGCTTTTGTGCTGGGTTTTGTTGCTTGCAGCTATAAATAAACTATTACCAGTAAATTCTTCTTAACTGATTGAGAGGCTCACAGCAAATTTGCCTGGCATCTTTCTTGTTCAAATACACAACTCCAGCAACTATTTCACTCCTCACTTATCTTCATCAAGGTTCTCCAGAGAAGCAGAACACACACACCACCACCACCTTTGAGAAGAATTGTCTAATGCAATCATTAGTACTGAGAAGTCCTAATCTATTGGGAGTTGGTAGAAAATTCAGAAAGTGGGACCTAACTGATGAAGCATGGCATCAGGTGAGGCTTTGAAGGGGGTCCTTTGTCCTTGGTCCCTTCCTTACTTGGTCTCTGCTTTTCAGCCACCAAGAACTGAGCAGCTGCATCCTGGAGTCCCCATCATGATATTCTGCCTCAGTAGTGCTGGGGCCAAGCAACCACAGCCCCAGACCTCAGAAACCGTGAACCAAAATAAATCTCCCCTCTGTTAAGTGGTTTACCCTGTGTGTTTTGTCACTGTGGTGCTAACCTGACTACTACACATACCCAGAAAATCATCTGGTCAAATGTCTGGACGCTCTATTTCCCAAGATGGCATAAAACCTTCACCACCACCCTAACTTCCTTACAAATGAGTAAGCCACATAACTGAAACTCCCAGAGATTACCAAAGCCTTCATCCTTTTCTTATTCTGTAACATTTGTGGGCTTGCCAAAGAGATTAAAACATTTTCAGTTGCTAAATCCAGCAATCTTACCATTGTGTTTGGAGTCTATCTAAAATGTTTTACATGGGGCTAGAGAGATGGCCTAGTGGTTAAGAGCACCGACCACTCTTACAGAGGACCCGGGTTCGATCCCCAGCACCCACATGGTGGCCAAGAACTGTCTGAAACTCCAATTCCAGGAGAACTCCAGTTCCAGGGGAATCGGACACCCTCTTCTGACCTCCACGGCATTGCACAACACGGTGCACACACCTGCATGCAGACAGTACATTCATACACATACAGAAATAAATAAAATTTAAAAAAAATTTAAAAAAATGTTTTACATGCTTTCCAGATACCTTTGATAATTTTAATATTTTTGCATGTTTCTATGATTGCTACATTGTGTTTTCTATACAGTCTTCTTTATTGATGTTTACTGATGTGTCTCTCATATTAAATGCTTCATTCTGCTATGGGAAATATACATGAATATATGCCAAATGCATTGCTTATATGTACACAATGTTTCTTCTTTGCTATTGTTACAAGAAATTTTGGGGAGCCCATCCAAGTCACCACATGTTACTGGTGAAACCTGGTTCCCCTCTTGGGGTTTAAGAATGGACTCAAATGGGAGTGTGAGGACAATTTCATTGGAGTTCAAAAACGAAATTCCCCAAGGTACACAAGCTGTAAATCATGGCAGCCTCCCAGAGGAGGAGAACAAAGAGGATAGGGGGCAAAGCCATTTGAATTAAGCTGGCATGAAGGGGGTGTGGCACCAGGTAGGGTCATGGTGGGGAAGGGGGCTTTAGAGGAAGAGCGAAGCCTGGAGTGTTAGGGACAGCAGGCTTACAAATTAGTTAGAAAGAGGAAAGAGAGGGTTGGAGGGATGGCCTAGCGGTTGAGAGCGCCGACCGCTCTTACAGAGGACCCGGGTTCGATCCCCAGCACCCACATGGCGGCCGAAAGCCGTCTGAAACTTCAATTCCAGGAGAACTCCAGTTCCAGGGGAATCCGAGACCCTCTTCTGACCTCCGCAGCGTTGCACTACACGGGTGCACAGACTTGCATGCAGACAGTACATTCCTACACATGCAGAAATAAATAAAATTAAAAAAAAAAAAAAAAAAAGAAAGAGGAAAGAGAACAGTTAGGCTTTTCTGAGTAGTTCAGAAATCTGGGCTGACTCGTGAAATCATGTGTCTGTTTCCTTATAAGACTATGCTAGGGGCAAGAATTCTAGAAAAGTGTATTATTTCATTAAAGTGCTAATTATTCCTCCTGTCCCTTTAGAGTGGCTTAAGGTGAACCCACTTTCTTAGAGGTGGTCCTAGGGAATCGACATGCCCAACTGGAACTTTAGGTCTTTTCCCCCCCAGGCTGGAGATGCTATACTCTTAACCAGAAGGAGTTTTTCCTTCACAGATTTCCCTTGCTGCTCAGATGTAAACCATCTGAGGGTGGTTTACATCTGAGCACCTACTTAAAACCTCCTGACCCTTGTCTATCCAATGTACTTATGTTGAAATTTTGTCTAAGATAAAGCCAAATGACTTTAAGTAGTGATTTGATGGTTAATCTCTCAGGAAATTTGAAGAATGTTCTGGTATATACTTTGATACCTTGAAGAAATATTTCTGACATCTTGATTGTTAAATGGGTGTGATACCTGCATATTCGGTTCCTCAGTAACAGAGCTACTGCTCTATAATGCTGTCTCATTAAACATTTGTATGTTCTGTCTCTCTGTGTGTGAAGACACACATGGACACCACACACACACACACACACACACACGGACACACACATTCAGTAGTTATTAGCTTTCTTACCTTTAAATTTTTATCTGCCCAAGTGTTGTTTGTGCTAGCATTTAAGCTCCTGGCTGTCAGGCAACAATTTTATTGAGTTCACTTGACATTTTGGCATACTCGTCAGCAAGGCTTAGCTAGTGCTCTCCACTAGTGTTAATTCCCTGCAAGGTCCCAGGGACCGCACAGGCATAGCCAGAGAGCTTGTTAGAAATGTAAATTAGAAAAGGCTCGCCAGAACTACTGAATCTAAATCCATATTTTAATAAGGTTCCCAAGTGCTTTTCCTAGACACGCAAGTTTGGGGAGCCCAATGGACAGCAGTGGTTTTAGATTTTAGTGACCATCCAGATCTTCTGGAAGCCAACTAGAAATACAGAACCCCAGTTCGCAGCCCCCAAACTTCTTTCCACATTATTCAGGTGGAGTCTGAACATTTACGTGTCTAAGAAATTCTGAAATGGTGCCGGTACTGGGACTGTATTTTGACCTAGATTTTTGAGTACTTCTCATTAAAAAAAAAAAAAAAATAGAATCAATAAAACCTCAGGGGCTTAATAACTAGAGGTCTGGAAATTTACCTTTCATTTTTCAAGCTGTGTGACCTTGAGAAGGTCTTTTTTGCTGTCTCCTTTTCTCTTAGGTAAATGAGAGGAAGTGAAGATCAAGCCAAGCCCAGCATTATTCATCTTCTCAGCATCTGTTTACATGTCTCCTTCTCCCTGCTGCACTGTCAGCGCCTTGAAACTAGGAATCTCATTTTAATTATCATTTTATCCCCGATGAGACTATAGAAGTCTCTTGGTTGAATGAGTGAATAAATGAGCAAATAAAGAAGTGAATCCAAACGTGAGATAATGGTTATGAAAGTATTTTTTTAAATGAAAGCTATTTTTTAATCATTGTACAGCATATAGAACCTACTCCTTTAGACTGCTAGAGAGATGCAATACTATTGTTCCAAGGACACCAATAACAACACCAACAACTCACACTCCTATGGTGACAATATTGAGCTCGATGCAAAAAGCAATAATAGTTGGTGAGGAAACCATAGTCAAAATATTGAATCTGGTAGTTGTGGAAATTGTGACACCAGAAGGCATGATTTCATCTGTCTGGAGGATTGCAGCAATAAACTAGACTCAAGGTCAGTCAAAATCTCCAGGAAACTGACAACTGCCTTCTGTTTTATGGATGTTGCTGCTGCTTGAGTAAGTCAGAGGCCTTCTTGAGAAAGAATGATGCAGGTTTAAGCTTAGCAATTGAGCTCTCTCTCTCTCTCTCTCTCTCTCTCTCTCTCTCTCTCTCTCTCTCTGTATGTGTAGATGCTGCAAATGTGAGCACATGTCCATAGAAGGCTAGAGGTCAACACTGAGTGCCATTCCTCAGAATCTAACCACCTTGTTTTTTGAGATGGTGTTTTTCAACGGCCTGGAGCTTGCCAAGTAGGCTAGCCTGCTGGCCAGTGAACCCCGGGGGGCTGCCTGTGTGCCTCTCTCCAGCAATGAGATGATAAGCACAAGCTACAGACACTGACTGAGCTTTCCTTTGAGGGGAGAGGGCTCAGAAGGGTAAGTTATAAGAGAGGGAAAGAGAGTACGCATGCACCTGTGTTCCAGTCCCATCTTCATCAGGATCCCTGTGGCTCCTCACATGACCCCAAGGTACAACTTCAAGTTCTGTAGAGTCCAGACCTGGGCTTTGTAACATTTGTCAACTTGAAAGGATAAGAGATGATTTATTCTGGGACCAAATATAACTGAACATGGNCTCTGTATGTGTAGATGCTGCAAATGTGAGCACATGCCCATAGAAGGCTAGAGGTCAACACTGAGTGCCATTCCTCAGAATCTAACCACCTTGTTTTTTGAGATGGTGTTTTTCAACGGCCTGGAGCTTGCCAAGTAGGCTAGCCTGCTGGCCAGTGAACCCCGGGGGGCTGCCTGTGTGCCTCTCTCCAGCAATGAGATGATAAGCACAAGCTACAGACACTGACTGAGCTTTCCTTTGAGGGGAGAGGGCTCAGAAGGGTAAGTTATAAGAGAGGGAAAGAGAGTACGCATGCACCTGTGTTCCAGTCCCATCTTCATCAGGATCCCTGTGGCTCCTCACATGACCCCAAGGTACAACTTCAAGTTCTGTAGAGTCCAGACCTGGGCTTTGTAACATTTGTCAACTTGAAAGGATAAGAGATGATTTATTCTGGGACCAAATATAACTGAACATAGCCCAAGAAATCAGATTTAAGGTCCTCTAAATTCTATATTCCCCGGTATGGAATCAGTTTCATTAAGTTTTTATAGCAACAGAACAAAGAATGTCCTAACTCAAGATACTTTCTTAATATGTTAGTGGAAATATTAGGTAGCAGTGTGAAGCAAATCACAGGAAATCTGTTTGTTAGATGGCCCAAATAATATGTGACAGTATTCTTAGGTTTGTGGTTGGTTGAAAAACTAGTACTCTGTTTGTACATTCCAAGTAATTTGCCTAATGGTCACAAAATTGTTAGATCAGGTATGGAGGCTATTAAGAAGGATAAAGACAGTCCAAGATAATTTGGCTCTGGACTTGCAATGTTTCAAACTCTTCCCAATCACTGAAGCTGTAATCAGTTAATTCATCTTGCAGAAGATTCCACTTGAAGGTGCAGCTTTTTTTCTGGGAAATTTTGTTCACACATTCACTCCACAGATTCTGATACTTCAAGGGATCTCTATTTGGTTTAGAAACCTTTCCCAGGGAACACCCAGGAACACTCCCAACTTCTCGGCCATCCTGGAAGGCTTACCTGTAGACCACAGCGTTACCGTGTCTAATGGCAATAAAAGAGAGAAGCAAATGTTTCTGCTATGTCAAGGAATACAGCCTGTAGAAAGAGTTGATTTAAGCCAGGCATGGTGGTGCACGCCTTTAATCCTAGCACTCGGGAGGCAGAGGCAAGCAGATATCTGTGAGTTCAAGGCCAGCCCCCAGGACAGCTGGGGCTACAGTGAGACCCTGTCTCAAAAAGACCAAAAAAAAAAAAAAAAAGAAAAGAAAAAGAAAGAGTTGATTTGATCCACAGCTCTCTATGTGAGAGGTTGCACCCAGGAGCTGACAATGTCATCTCATTAAAAGGGAGTTGAGGCCCTTGGTACTTAAGAACACAAGTCATTTTCTTTAAGAAGCTTTCATTTCCACTGCCTTGTATATCTGTGACCTACTTACTCACATTATTTTTTTTTCTTTCAAGGAAAAGTTCAGCATATGACTGGGTTACAGTGTTGTGGGGTTTAATTAATGTTTGGGCAGAAGTAGTTTGAATTTCCCTGATTAAAGATGTTGGCTGCGGCTCAGAATCTGACAACTTTCTTAGTGTATATTAAGTGTATATTAAGTGTATAAAAGTGAGATAAAATTCAACAGATATCAATCACTGCTGATGGCTGTATTTTTGCTTAACCTGTTAAAGAAAATAGCACCACTTAAGCACACAAATATACTTGTAATATTGTTAAACTATAATAACAATGTCTGTAGATGATAAACAATGTTACAAATCCCAGAAAAGTGGAAAGTAGTGCCCTACTACTAAATAATTGTAAGTCCAGTTGTGTATTCCTGAGAGATATTCCAATAAAATTACCAGGAATCAGCACCCAGTATTGTAGGTAATTTATCTAGGAAGGCTGAATACAGCTACAACTTGAATTTGCATTTGAGGTCAGCAAATCTAAGGAACAGAACATTTAAGCAGAGGCAAATGTAGATGTAGCAGATGCAAGCACCTATGTGCTGATGTATGAAGATTAGTATAAACATTTAATAGGCTTCAAATTATTTTCAATGGCTTTTCCTTCTCTCTGATGACGCTTAAATGTCACAGTCTCCAGGCCTAAAGCTTCTCTGAGGGCTGCAGAAATACGTCCTCAAAGCATGCTTCCTCTTGGAGGTATAATTCTGACAGCTTTGTTGAGCTAGTCTCTAAACTCCTAGATGATTAAGAGACTAGATAATGGGTAGAGGTACTAATAGATGCCCCATACCACAAGGAGGGACACAGATATGCCTGCCAAGAATTTTATCCAGCAATCAGTTCAGTCACAATGTCCCCCATAGACAAATTCTGCACATGGTGGGTGGGCCATCTAGACCATCTGTAAGAAAAAAAAAGAGTTTTGTCATTTGCCTGAGTCCTATTTAAAGAACAACGGTCCTGGATTTGCGTCCTATTAGCAAACATACTGGGCAAGGACGCATCCTAACCCAGTCACCTGGGTAGTACATGTTATGATTCCTCACGAACATTGATAGGAAGCGCCTAGCACATACACAAGCAGGCTTGGATAGAAGTCTTCAAAGTCAACTTATCTTCTTTTTTTCTTTAGACAGGTCTTACTGTGTGGCTCAGACTAGCCTCAAATTTATAGCAATTCTCTTGGCTCAATCTTCTGGCTCATATCTCTTGTTTATTTTTATTTTATGTTTATGAGTGTTTTGCCTGCATGTGTGTAAGTACCCATGTGTGCACAATGACCACGAAAGCCAGGGATGGGCACAAGATCCCCCGAACTGGACTTAAGGATGGTTCTTAGCTGCCATGTGGGTGTTGGGTCGTTTGCAAGAGTCGCCAGTGCTCTTAACCACTGAGCATCTCTCCTGCTCCATGGCTTATTATCTTATCTTATTTTTTTTTTTTGAAAGGCTCTCCCTGGTCCCAGCCAACCTGGAGGTCACTAGGTGACCAGGCTGACATCAATCTCACAGAGATCTGCCTGCCTCTGCCTTGAGAAGACTGGGACTAAAAGTGCCTGCCATCACAACTAGTGTTCTACCATGTTTTAAACCAAATTATTTGGACTGCAATTCAGGGTCAACCAGTGTTATGTTTTTTGGAGCTTTTAAGGTATGATTTGTATCATTAACTCCCACTGCCAAACTCTTCACTCCTTCTATGCAAATGCTTCTCTCTCTCATTAAAGTATTGAATTTTTATGATTTTCTTTTTTTTTTTTTTTCTTTTTTTTTTTATTGTCCATTTTTGTTCTTCTTGTTCTAAGGTTTTTACGAGATATTAGTTTAATTCTTAATGTTTCCACTTGTAAATGTGATCTTGTTTTCTTTTGTAGCCCTCAGAATGTTGGTCTTTGATTTTTGGTGGTTTTAGAATTTTAACTATGTTATGTGGCTTGGTGGTATTCTTTTGATCTTGTCTATTTTGGGGTCCTATTGCTTCTTGTATTTGTATGGGCTTGTCTATTTTTAGTTGGGTAAAATTTTCATCTATTATTCTGTTGAAGATCTACTCTCAAGTACTATTCTCTTGGAGATCTTCTCCTTCCTCGTATTCTATGATGGGAGGTTTGATTCTTCATTAGTGTGCACATATTTCCTGTCTGTTCCGTTTGTGTATTTTAGGAATTTTTCATAAATCTTTATTGGAGCTTTTTAATTGCTCTGTGTTATCTTCCAGATCTGAATTCTTTTTTTGTTCCTCATTTTTCTTTTGCTTTTTTTTTTCCTCTTTCTTCTGATTGGATGAGTGGATTTCCAATTCCTTTTCGTTTCATCCCTGTGTTTTCTTTAGTATTGTTTCCAGTGTCCTTTTTTTTTTTTTAGTAGAATTTATTTATATTGTTTTTTAAACCAAATCTTAGTCCCGTGTTCCCGCCCATTCCCCCACCCCGCAAGAGCTCATGCATTCTGCCAAAGCATTGCTTTTCGATCATCTTTCCGTCAAATCTTATTTTAAAATGAAGTAAGTATCTGAGAAAACTAAGTTATAAAGCAAGAATTAACTATATACAGGCTCGGAAATTGGGTGAAAGTGAAGAAAAACAATGCAATACTTAGTCTATATGGAGCACAACACATTTGTTATTGTTTTTGGACTCAAAAAGCTCAAGGTCCAAAGAGATGGATCAATGAGTAGCTGGTACTTACCAGCAAACCTGGTGACCTAAGGTTGGGGCCAGAAACTCACATGTTGGAAGGAGGAACCAACTTCCACAAGTTGTTCCACACGCTTGCCCTAGTATGTGTGCCTCTCCCTAAAGAATAAATAAAGAGTTCTTTGTAAGTTCTACAAAGGCTAGGGAGAGGGCCCTGTCAGTAAAGTGTCTGTCCCGAAAGCATGAGGACCTGAGTCCACATACAAAGTACACATGGCGGCATATATCTGTAACTGGGAATTTGCAGTGTATAGACAAGTGGATCCCAGGAGCTCATTGGCTAGTCAGTATAGACAAATAGTGAGCTCCAGGTTCAGTCAGAGACTGTCTTACAGAGTGAGGTGGTGCATGCTTTTAGTCCTATCACTCAGGAGGCAAGAAGATCTCTGTGAGATGGAGGCCAGCCTGGTCTATATAGTAAGTTCCAGGCCAGCTGGGGCTGCAGGGAAACCCTGTCTCAAAAAAAAAAAAAAAGTGAAGTGGAAAATGGTCAAAGAAAGCACTAGATGCTACATCCAAACACACATACATGCATGCACCTATGCAGACACCTACATATATCACATATACATACATAAAGTTCTTTGAGGTAATATATCTCTGTTTTATAGAAGAAAGTTCAGAGGGGTTCAGAAGGGTTGTTATAATTTCACTCCATTGTCATGATAAAATGCTCTTCCTAAAAGCAACTCAAGGAAGAAAGGGTATGTGTGGCTTATAATTCCAGGTTACAGCCCGTCATTGAGGAGAAGTCAAGGCCAGAGCTCATGCAACAAGTCACATCACATCCCCGCTCAAGAGCAGAGAGAAACGAATACGCCCACACTGCCTGCCTGCCCTCCAGCTTTCCAGGGAATGGTGTTGCCCTGAATTAGCTGAGTCTTCCTACATCAATTAGCAATCAAGACAATCCCCATGGGCATGCCCACAGACCATCTTGATAAAGACAGTCACTCAACTGAATTTTCTTATCAGGTGATTCCAAGTTGTGGCAACTTGACATTTCAAACCAACTATCACAGCAGCTGAATACATATGTAAGGCCACGTAGCATATTATGTCAGAACTGGATGTACACCAAAGACCTCAAAGCCCACATCCAATCTTGTCTATCACTTTGTCTCCATGTAAAGGACAAGACTTTTATTTTGTATGTCCCCTGCTTTACATTGGGCATAGATGGCTTAGAATAAATCAGAATACTCCATATTTTTTTATTACAGAAGAGACTTAATTATATCATATAGGTTCGCATGAGGCATTTGCATTGTAGCTGAAATCCCAATATTAAAATGTTTCTTTCTAGCAAAGGCAGGGAAATATGGCTCTTTTCACAGCTATAATGTAGCACGGAATGCTAATAAAGGAGAAAAACACAGACAGGGCATAGAGGGCAGAGTTCTAAGCAGACAGAGTTGAAGTGTCATGTAAACAAACCCAGACAGAAGCATTTCTTGGCAATTAGAAGCAGGTATTTTGCAGGAGGTGCTGGGGGAGCCAGCCTCCATAGGAGTTAACAGGAAAAGGCTGTATTTAAAGAGGAACCTAAGAAATAAGCAGAGATAGAGGATAGTCTCTAGATAGCAACCAGGCTTCACAAAGCACCCATTGTTCTGGCATAGGTTGCCCCTGGCAAAAACAGCATGGCATTCACAGCAAGGGGCAGCAGATCCAACCGTAGCTGAAGTCCCTGCCCTATGGAAGCAGCAGCTATTCCTTAAGTCACAGAAAGAACTGGAAGCTTCCCTCCTCCTCATTCATTATGTACTCTGCAGTCTATACCCCCATGACAGGGTTGTGATTTATTGTATGGATTTGAAATTAGACCACTGGGTTGGAATTCCATCTTCACCAGGTGTTTGCAAGCGTGACCATGGGAAATTTCCCTAATCTCTCTGGACTTCAGTTTCCTCACGTATAAAACCACTCAAAAACTTACAGACACATCATCTACTAAGTGAGTTAATCAAGCAAGTGCTTATTATTACTGTTCTTGTTGCTGTTGCAAAATACTGGACAGAAGCAATGTGATTCCTAGTTTAGAGTCCATTGTAGGAGGGAAGGTGTGGGAGGTGGGGTAGCTCCACCCTTTTCTGTAGGGATGGGAGTGGGTAAAGTGACTTGTTCACATCTTAGCAGACCAGGAAACAGGGAGCTTGAATGGAGCTAGAAGCAGACATCACCTTCAAGGCCAACCCCCAGCAGCCCACTTTTGCTAGCTGGGCCACAGTCCAAAGACTCTACAACCTCCCCAAACAGCACTACCAGATGGACCAGGTGTTCACATATATGAGGCTATAAAAGGAAATTTCACAGTCAAATCACAACAGTACTGGATGAAGAGGGAAATAATTCCTGGCACATAGCAAGAGCTCCATAAACTTTAATTGTTATTTTGACCTCACAGGGTCATATAAGGTAGGATTAATGCCTGGCCATGTTTTATACTTGAAGTACTTATCACTCACAGTCTCGGTGAGCATGTATTCCTCAAGCTTTAGGTTAAGCTATCCAGGTACAATAGATACAGCTAGATAAGTGGCCGGACAGACCCAACCTGATCTTGGCCATTGAGGTTCTAGTGCACAGGCCAGGTAAACAGACAAACATCCCTACCCACACATACCATGAAGAAAGCTGTCTTAAAAAGATCTCTATCTGATGTCACAATTTGAAACTATGCTGGCATTTCCTTCCGATGACATTAAAAGGCACCCAACAGAAAGCCAGAGTAAGCATTTTCCTCTGAGAAATCATTCGGCTTAAAGGCCACCACGGTATCTATGTGGCACAGGATCCTTGCCCCCTGAGCTTCTTCTTAAATTCTCCCTAAGAAAGTAAGTGCTGACCTGCAACTTTTTAGAGTGGGGGTACCTAAGAAGACCCCCCAAAAGATACTTGAAGAGTAATCATAACTAATCCTGATGGGTAAGGTCAAAGAAAGCAAGAGTTGGAGAAAGGCCTGGGAGACAGACTGACCATCGTCAGTTAGGATTCAGAGTGAGTTTCCCCGTAGGCAGCCCTCTGACTGGTGATTTGCATGGTCTGCATTAAGTAATAAGGCAACCTCTGGGGAAATCCTACTAATGAGAATATTTTTCCTCTGCTTCCTGACTAGAGTAGTGAAGGCGAGAGGCAGCATGATCCCCAGAGAAAGTAGGAGAAGGTGGAGAGGGTCCAGGAGCAGAGCCAGTTAAGATGGCTCAGCTGTAGCCTTAGGAATATTGACAAAACCAAGAAACAAAGGCAGAGTTGATACCCTGACGTCCACGATTAATAAAGCAGTATGCAACCAGTTAGGTGACATTAAATACCAGGAGAAGGCATGCTCTTCCCAGCCTTTCTTGTAAACTCAAGAGGAAATCATTAACCAGAAGCAAAGCATTTATGGTAAGGTCTAGTGAACTAGCCCAGCAGGTAAAAGCTCTTGACGCCAAGCCTGAGGACCTGGGTTCAGTTCACGTGGTGGATCCACATAGTAGAGGGTGAGAAATGACTTCCTCCAGTTGTCCTCTGACCTCTTCATCCATATGGTAGCACTATCCCCCCCATGAATAAATTAATTTAATTTTAAAAATTAAAAGAGCATCCATGAAACTAAATAACCCAGTCTTAAGATGCCCAGTGTGAAGGTTGCTCTAGAAAAGCAATGTATCTCCTACCATGTTTATATGCTTGTGTGGTTGCTTGAGCAATTTTGAATGACACAGATGGGTGATGCAACTGAATCAAATCAAATAGGAAGTATCCTTGGTCAAACCTGACTCTCAGCCATTATCATAAAAGTAGAGATAGCAGTTTGGCCAGCCAACCGGTCACAGGTGTCCGTCACTTAGCCAGATTATCTAGAAGTCCCTGGAGAAGATTTTGCAGAGCACTGTCTGGCTCCAATGAAAACCTAATTTTAAGTAGTTACCAGATGACCATCCTGGAGCCGCCCAACACATCCCAAATACAGAGAATCTGGTGGCTGTGAGACTTAAGTTTGTCATGACTGTCGGCCACTTGGCTCTTCCTGGCAGGACATGTAGAAGGGAAATTCATGCATATCCTTCTTTGGACATAATGAAACCTTCCATAAACTGAAAACCTTGGGACCCAATTATAAAAGCCAAATTGCTATTTTACTCACTAAGACAAAATAGCTATGGTCTCATCGATCTTGCCCTTTGTAATTTACCTTATCTCATGGAGTTCTCAAAATGAGGAAAGTATTTGTTCTGTTTAGGTACGTGCTGTTTGCAAGTAACAGAAACTCAATTTAGCCCAAGAAAACATAGCAGAGTGGGTCTGAAAGGCTACTGTAAGTATTAGAATGGTCTTACTAGAATCAGGCTCAGGACAGACAGAGCTGGCATAGCTTTGGGGTCCGTCACTCCCTAATTCCACTCCTCCCTCACTTGAGTACCTGGCCCACCTGGATTGGCAGTCTCCATTTGGAGGCAGGAGCATATGATTAGAGAACAGAGCTGACCAATTATCAGAGACTAGAGAGAGGGGCAGGTTGTTAGAGGAGAAGATGCCAGCAAAGATTCTGAGTACAGAATTACGATGTCCATTTGTCATATAGGGAAACTGAGGCACAGTTAGGAGGGCTAGTCATTAGCTAGCATGTAGCTTTGTTCCTTCAAAGAGTTCAAGTGTTAGTTGAGTCAAATTCATCTTTAAATCCTAAATCTCCCTCCCTGTTGGACCACCGGCAGGGTATTTAATCTTTGTGCTTTAGTTTTCTTTGCCATCAAAATAGGCTCATGTCAAAGGTTTGTTTTTAGGATTGAATTGAATGAGATAATTTGTTTGACCCATCTAATTCAGATTCTGGGATATAGCAGCACACACAAAGATAATAGCCTTTCTCTGACCTCAGAAGCCATGTCTTAACCCGCATCACAGTTTTATCACTAGTGACACAGGGTCTTTGCAGATTTACCATCTGTGTCCGTAAGCAGCCACTCCCAAAGACTGCCAGCTCCTCGGGGACTGCCTCATTTCTTTTGCATCCTACCCTGGGTTTGGCAGAGCACACTGGCAGTCTCTTCTGATTCCTGTGGCATTAAACTGGCTGAATGAGTTCACCTGTCTGTTGCTTCTCTTCCCAGCAAATCTCCTAGGACTGCGTTCCATTTTTGTGTTTCATTGTATCTGTCTCTCTTGGGGTCCAACCTGTTTTTTTCTTCTTCTTCTTTATTTCCTTCTCTCTTTCATGCAGCTCCACCTGGAGGCCAGTGGCTTGAGTTCTCCAATGAAGACAAATTTATCCCAGCAGAAAAGTGACCCCATTACAGAAGAGCTTTTCAGTCCCAGTTGATTCCAAATGAAGAGAAGGCACTGGAACTCTTGGGCCTCATATTTCTAGGGTACATTATCACAAAATTTATTTGTTAAGCATAGGGGATGGTATGGAGCACAGAAAATCTTCACGACACATAGGTAAGCTGGTTAGTATCCTATCGTTTGTCACCTCATAGTCCTTCTAGAGTTATATGGAATCTGGATGTTAAATTGAAGTACTCAAAATTCTTTTAGCCGAGTTGCTAATTTTGAAGACAGGTGCAACATATCATGCATCAATGACAGGAAAGAGAGGAGAGGGGAACTCCTATTTGACAAATCCTATCATGTGTCTACATTGAACTAGGCACCTTATACACAGTGTCCCATTTCCCCAGCAATGTTGCACAGTTGCTGATGTTATTCCAGTTTTGTAGATGAGAATTACCAAAGTTAATTGCCTTTGCCTATGCAATTAGAAAAGTGATGTACTGGAACCCAACAAATATCAATAATATACCAGAACAGTGTTACGTCCCCAAACTGTCCTTTTTCAAATTTCATGCAATGCGTTGACTGAAAAAGAACCTGGTCACCAAGGTGTCTGGATGAAAAAGAAGACAAGGAACTCTTAGTTAGAAATCAATGGTTAACTGGGTTAGCCATCACTAAAACAGAAATGTTCAAAGCCCTTTGAAGCCTGTTCCTGCCATTCTAGATAGTGTGATATAATTAGTGCATGGAGCAGATCAAACTGGACTCGATCCTTTGCTACCTGTCCTGGGACAAGTTAGCCAAGCTTGGTGAGCCTCTGTTTCCTCACTTGTTAAAACAATGCATAATATAACCTGTTACTTCATGATGCTATTGTAAAAATTAAATACAATCACTTGCATGATGTGCCCCTTGCTTAGGAATGTGTGTGGCTGGTAGTTAGTACTATGCTAGCTATCATCAATAGTGGATCATTTTAAGGAAATGGGATTTTTTTCAACCCCAGGAATTGCTATAAGGATGGCAAGTAGACAGCCTTTCTCAATAAAGAGATGTGATTCATTTACAAATAGCAGTGCATTTGCATGTAGACAATAATGTGATAATATCCTTAAATACAGTTTGTTCTCCTAAGAACACACTGCTTCCCATTGATTCTAAACACCGCCCTTGTTTAGGTTGTTAAATTGCTTAGCAACCTCTCTTCTAGGCTTGAGCAGAGACATAAAATTTCAATCAAGAAAAGTGCAAAATAACACAAATCTTAAAGAAATCTACATATTGAAGATTAAATATAAGAATGCCTTTCATGTAAAGTGTCTTCTCATGATTTTCATTTTCTACAAATTCAAATGGTGTTTTTCTAGCTCTCCTTAGAGGTGAAGGTTGTCCACATTAACTGGTGTGCTGATGGGGGAGCAGGAAGCTTTCTGGGAAGAAAATGGTCCCTGCTCTCTGTTCATCAATGATAACCTTCCACTTTCTCTTCCCTTCCTTTCACCCTCTGGACTAGGAAAAAATTACCAGTCATGGGAAAGACAACGTCACATTGATGAGCTCTCCCTATAGAAAAGAATAGAAAGATTCACTTTTGTGTTTTCAAAAGACAAGGGTTTAGTCTCAGTTACTCTATAGTTCAAGCCTACAACACCATAAGCTATAAACATAACATCCCCTGCCCAATTAATAGTCTCAGATTTCTGATAGCCTTTTCTACCCTCCACTTTACCACACTATTTGCCCCAACCATAACCACCCCCAGATTAGATCTTATCATTGGCAATACATTTTAAATCCTGTTTTCAAATGGTAGGAAAAAAACCAACAATGATGAAATGTTTGAGTTAATGGTTGACTCAAAATAACTCAATCTTCATTTTCCACATGAATTCTGAAGGCAGACCCCTTGGACTGCTAGAGAGAGGACTCCAAGGTGTGTCCTGTGTCCTGCATTCGGCAAGTTCTTTCTTTCTCTTACTCTCCTTTTTGTCCCCTTAAAGAGTGAATTTGGATCAGAAGACCCACTTCATGGTTTACCTCAGTTTCAAGCCTTATTGGTTGTGAGCCTTGGTTGACTACATTACTGTTTTGAAGATATGCTTCTCTATTTCCCTAAGGAAGTAAACAGGCTATGGAAATGCCAAAATCTGATCGAGTTGCAGGCTTCGTGATCCTTAATGGAGCTGAAAGGGATTTTCACTACTGGTTAGACTACAGATAGACACAGTAGGTGAGTATTATGTAATACCTACACTTCACAGTAAAAAGAAAAACAGGTAGATTGCAAACATTATTAAAGATACGAAAAGTAAGCTTAGAATCAGCAACTATTTGCTTTCCAGGGAGCAGGAAAGCTTATTTTGGGTACAGGCCAAAGATTAGACTTCAACAAAGCAGAATTCAAATGAATGGAAGAGAAACCAGAAAATTTGGGTCATGGCAGAGGAGTAGCATAATGGACTTGAGAGCAGAAGCATGTAAAAGGCACAGCTCATTCCGTGTTTAGGGTTGTAGGGAAGTTTAACTGGGCTGAGCCAGAAAGATGGAATATGATCTCCCATATTCTGTAGAGCTGAAAAACAAGGTCCCACTAGAAATAGGGGTTTGAAATGAGTGCAAAACAATTCTATTCAAGCCACTTACCAGACCCAGCATTCTTGTGGAGTGGGCCCAGCATAGACACTTGAAACCTCAAAGAACAGAACCCTGAGAGCTGAACAGACAGGTTCCTACTAAATTTCCCTTCAAAAGCCCCTCAGTGAGCTTGGCAAAGACCAGAGTCACACCAGAGGTGAATTCAAATTTGTCAAAAATTGCACACCAATCTCACACTTAAAGTAATCTCTGCCTGTCTGACCTCCAAAGAAAAAGAAAAAACCTTGCAGGAAGAGATTCGAACATTCTGGGGTGGTTTGGTTGGTTGGTTCATTTTCTTTGCTTTCATACTCAGTACCTATAGTACAACTCGAAATGAGTATTGGAGATGAGATCCATAACCAAGCTTTTAAAAGCAAGCATTTGGGGCTGAGGAGATGGCTCAGTGGGTATGAGTCCTTGCTCTGAAAGCCAGAAGACCCGAGTTCACATCCCAGAACCTACGTAAGGGCCAGGCATTGCTACATCCCTGTAACCTCAGTGTTGTTGGTTGTTAAGAAGTAGAACCTAGGAGCTAGTTAAAAAATTATAACTTTCAAGAGAGAATTGAAATGGGTAAAAATAAAAACTGGTATTTTAAAACTGGAAAACACAAATCCTAAAGTCAAGGACTCATCTGATGAGTTTAATGGCATGTAGAACATGGTGTATTTGACTCCAGGACAAGATCAGGGTTCGGTTTTGTCTTGGGACAGGACTTCACTATATATCGCAGTCTGATCTCAAATTCATAATCGTCCTCCCTTGGTACTTAGGAGGCAGAGGCAGGAGAATCAGATATTCAGGGGCAGCTGGGTTACATGGTGAGCTTGAGTTGGGCTACGTGAAACTTTGCCAAGAAAAAGGAAACAGAAGAAGAATCAAAGAATGAAAAAGAATAGAGAGAAAATACATTCGTTAAGCACAGAACTCATTTCTAGCTATTTCTAGGTTGCTTATGAGGAAAATATTTGAGAGAATAAGAGACGAGGGACCTTGGGTTTGAAACTTTAACTTCCAGTATTAGCTGCTTTAACTTACGACAGTGACATACTCCTCTGTGCCTTACTGTCCTCTTGTTTAATTAAAACACAGTTACACTTTCCTGATAGAGTTGGTATGAGAATGAAATAGAATTGAATAAAAGGAAATCTAGGGCCAAGCCTAATAAACTCACAGCAAATGACGGTCATCGTTAGTCACTACCCTTGCTGACCACCCAGCCTCTCAGGCAGACATCTAACACGGTAGCAGTAGCTTAGGTGCAGGAGTCACATTGGCTTTTAATTCAACCTTTCACTGTCCGCCATGCCACTTTGAGTATGATCTTTAAATACGCTCTACCCTATTTTGCTTATTTTAAAAATGTGTGCAACTCAGAATTGTGAAGACAAGGTCATTGTTAAGGTGCTTGGGTCATTGCCTGAAATTACAAGGAAAATGCTCCCTATAAGCATTCAAATAACTATTAAAATGCAAGTCAGACTATGCAGATCATTCTCTCCAGAGCTTCCAAAGACTTCCCATTCTACTTGGAAAAAAGTTCTTCACAATCCTTATTCCCTTGAAGACAACACTTATCTAGGCGCATGGGCCATCCAGAGAACTGTCCCCTGAAGCCACCCACCACTTCTCTCTGAGCTGCAGTGTTGGGTCTGCTATATTACGGAGAGCAGACAGGTCTTGTTTCATATTTCGCTGCCGCTCTCAATATCATTTCTTTATTTCTTTATTTTTTACTTCTTATGTGTATGAGTGTACTGTAGTTAGGTGCACCACTGTCGTGCAATGCTGTTGAAGTCAGAAGAGGGCATCAGATTCCCCTAGAACTGGAGTTAAAGATAGTTCTTAGCCACCATGTGGGTGCTGGAAATCGAAACCCAGGTCCTCTGCAAGAGCAGTCAGTGCTCTTAACCCCGAGCCATCTCCAGCCCCATCAACATCATTTCTTATTTCCTTGGCTTATTTGTCTCCTTAACTGAAATCATTATTTAACATTCTTTGCTATGATAATTTGGTGTGAGCCTATTGTTTACCATCTCCCAGCACAGTGTAAACTCATAAGATGAGAAGTTTTTGTCTCTAGCTACTGTTTTAGTCCTCATCATCTAGACAACTCCCAGCACATAGTAAATATTTTAAAAAATTATTTAAATGTTGGTCAATATTATTTCCTTATTTAATCATTTCTCCCCTTCTGTTTACTAAGCATTAGAGAACTGACCCATGTTGGAACTCAAGATATAGCTCAGTTTAGTCATCACTTCAAGAACTTCACCTCTGAAGATTCTGAACTATGCTTATTTCTTGTTTCACCCTCACAAGGCATTGGTCTCTAATGTGTGATCCTTTGTTTCAAGTCTATCTTTTCTACTAGAGCCAAACAAGTGGAAGTTCAGCCTATTTTTGATTGCCCCTGTATTTCTAAACTTGGCACAATGCTTGCCATGTAAAGCATAGTCAACAAATAAATGAACAAATGAACCAATGATTCAAATAGGCTTCAGATTTGTTTTGTCTACAGAAGAATTAATTTTACACATTGCTCGTCCTCTCTGGTGTGCTGTGATTGCTGTGTGTTTAGGACCAACAAGCTCTGGCATCCAATGAGAAATCTCTTCATTGGCACTGTACTGTATGACAAGCTGACCTACGAGTTGGTCGATCTTCAGCAGGGCTTCCCATTGGTGTGTGGGATCAGAGTACATATTAAAAGAGCCGTTGACTTGGACTCTGGTCAATTCTGGCTGTTTCCTTTCATGGGCTGACAGTTTGTCCAGGAATAACCTTTCGATCCTACTAATGAAGAACAAGCAATTAGATATATAGGTATTTAAGCAGCACTAAATTATTTATGGTTTAGTGTTAGGGCTGCGATTGGGGTGTGAATGGTTGAAACTACAGCTAATGTAGTCTGGACAACTCATTTGATCAACTTGATTGAACAAACAACCTGTCCACCCCCACTGGATCCGTGGGGCTTGGACGGGTTTGGGCACCAACAGCCTTGCAGTATGGTTTGCATGAAGGATTGCTTTCGTACTCATGGATTATCACTATAGCCTAAAAATGAAAAAAAAAAAATGAGCACAGATGCATGGACAGTATGCAAGAATGCAGAATGCATGATCGGGATGGGGTGGGGTTGGGGGGGGAGGGAAATGAAAGGGAAAAAGCCTGAATGAATTGGAAAAACATGATGAAATGCACAAAGCATCAATATAATAACTAATTAAAAAATAAATAAATACAATAAATAAATAAAAATAAAAGAGCCATTGGTAGTCAATGAACGAAAGTCTCTTTTATGTGTCACACATCTGTGAAATTATCCAATTAATATCATACACTAAGATTCCACACTAAGGAGGATCCTTAAGGTCAGATCAGCAAGGACAAGCATAAAGTGAACATAGAAGCACTCTTTCAGGGGAGGGGAAGATTACAGGAACATTTGTGTTTGTAAAAGGAAGGAGGGGCCATCTACTGAGACCTGACATATGTTAGTCCCCATTGAAGTCACTTTTAATTTATGATTCCATTTGAACCAAACTAGAAATGTGGACTAGGAAGAGTTATTGGTAAAGGCTGGTGTGAAAGTATTTTAAATTAGCAGGCCATTGCCCTCTCTGCTCCATATTAGTTCTATAAGCTTAAACAGGTCAATTAATGCCCAGAGCTTCAGTTTCTACATACCAGCTGGTATGAAGATCAAATAAAGAAAACAGTACATACTCTCCTTGAAGCTAACCTTGTTGTGTATGTGTGTGTATGTGTGTGTATGTGTGTGTATGTGTGTATGTGTGTGTGTATGTGTGTGTGTATGTGTGTGTGTATGTGTGTGTATGTGTGTGTGTGTATGTGTGTGTATGTGTGTGTGTATGTGTGTGTATGTGTGTGTGTGTGTGTGTGTATGCATTAAAAGGATCAAAGTAACAGTCTATCCCTTTGGACATCAGCTGTAGTTTTCATTTTCCGTGGTTGAAGGTTAGACCTGGCATAAGGTCATATTTAATGACCTTATTATCTATTCACTTACTGCAAATTTTATCCAACAAATACATTAAATACCTGCAATGTGCCAAACTCCATAAGGCTGTGGAAAATGAAATGAACTAAATATGATCCTGCCTCATGGAGTTCACACTTGAGAGAGGAAGCATATGGGTCTAGAAAATAAATTTAAAATTCAAGGCAGAATATTCAGAATATTACAAGTAGCATTTATAAGACAGTTACTAGGAACTCACATCCAGTAATTCACCTAACAAATACCTATTGAATACCAATCCCAAGGCAGACACTATTGGTAGAACCCAGGTGGATGTGAACAAGAAGGATAAGGGGCTTATTTCCTTTTTCTTTTTTTAATATTTTATCATTCTTATTTTATGTGTATGAGTGTACTGCTTACATGTGTGTAAGGGTGCCCATGCCATGCGAAGCTGGGGGAGTCAGAAGAAGGTGTCGGATTCCCCTTGAATTAGAGTTATGGAGTTAGCTGCCATGTGGGTGCTGGGAATTGAACTCAAACTCAGGTCCCCTGCAAAAGCAGCCAGTGCTCTTAAACCCCGAGCCATCTCTCCAACCTTTGGAACTGTTTTCATGGGACTTCCATGCTGATGTGTAAGAATAAATTGACTTTCAATTTAAGACTGTTGCTGTGTTAAAATAAGGCTGAGCTACAAGATGACTCTTTAGGTGACAGCACTTGCCCCCAGGTCTGATGACCTGAGTTGGATCTCCAAGACCCACATGGTGGAAGGGGAAAACAAACTCAGGCAAGTTGTTCTTCAACCTCTGCACACACACCATGACACTCTATGACCCAAATATATAAATAAATGTAAAAAAATAATCTTGCTGGGCGTGGTGGCTCATGCCTTTAATCCTAGCACTTAGGAGGCAGAGGCAGGCAGATCTTTGTGAGTTCAAGGCCAGCCTGGTCTACAGAGTGAGTTCCAGGACAGCTGGGGCTACAGGGAGACCCTGCCTTGAAAAGACCAAAAAATAATAATAATAATAATATTAATCTTGTGAAATAAAATAAAGCAACACGAGAAATCTGGGAGAGGCCCAAGGTCTCTGATATGGGAGCTGAGGTCAGAACGATGAGAATGAGGCATATCTGAGACTGTAACTAAAGATCATCTCCAGAGAGTGAATAGCAGGGCTAGGATTGGAGGGAAGGAGTGGGTGGCTGGATTTGAGAAGCATGAAGAATTATGTGAAAACATTCTACGACAAAGTAAGACAACAGCATTTATCGAGAGGCAGGAGGGTAGGGAAGAACCAGGTGGCACATGTATTAGTTGATGGTTTTGTGTCTGTGACTAGATGCCTGACGAAAGCAACTTAAGGAAGTACTCTTCCAGCTCATGGTTTGGGGAACATGGGCCACCAGACTGGGAGGGCACGGTGTTGGGAGTGTGAGGTGGGTGACCACACTGTGTCCTCAGTCGGGAAAAGGAGAGAAAAGGCTGGCTCTCAATTCACTTTCTCCTTTTTCCCCCGGGTTGTTTTGTTTCGTTTCGTTTTCCAGTAGGGGACCCCAGCCCATGGAATGGTGCTACATTGACAACAGATTTTTCCCTTCTCCATTCAACCTCTCTGAAAACAGACACATTCAGGGGCACACACCTCCTAGTGGTCCTACCTAAATCCAGCCAAGCTGAAGGTGGAAGATTAACCACCACAGCAGACTACATTCTGGCTATGGTAGAGAATTTGGGATCTAATGGGTATGCTCCACTAAGACAAGAAAGAGAAGACGCAGTATCTTCAAAAGAGAAGAGGTCGTATCTGATTTGCATTGTAAAAGAACAATCTGGTTGCCGCGTGGCAAGGAAGACAGTCCTGGGGAGGAGGGTGGAGCCAGAAGGCACAGACAGGAAGGATATTTCTGGAGTCAGGTGAATGCTAATGAACGGTGACTTGTCTCTAAAGGGGCAGCAGTGGAGGTGGGACAGGGACAGATGTGGAATGTTTTGGAGTTTAGCCAACCAGAACTTGAAGAAGAGGAGAGATTATTTCTAAATAAAGTCTACTTCAGTTCCTATCTTTAGTTCAAAAGCCTTTTATGCCGAATGATATAGCAGCTAATAAATTGGTTCTAAAAATATATCTAATATACATCTAACTAATACTAGAATTCTTTAGGTCTTTAAAGATTTTCTGTAATAAAATAGTACATGCTTATGAAAGAAAACTGTCAAATCCAGAAAAACAAAAAATAAATATGGTAGAATATGCTAGCTGCATCTGTAAGAGAATTTTTTTCTCTTACAGATATGACTTGATCTTGTACTGTGTGAGTGCTGTCTCAAGTTTTACTTCTTTTTCCGTAGCGGCTTTCAAAAACTGCAGACCATGTAAACACATTAACGCAATAGCTAGATGATATATTTCATTTATCAGAAGTGAAGTCCATTGTTATGGCAAAGGGACCTCAGAATGCAAAATGCCAGGGGCTGATGGAGTCCCTTACCCCACAGCCTTAAGTACTATGTGCATGCCTGCTACAAAATCCACTCTTTGTCGTGTTTTGATGGAGGAAGAAGGGAGCCACAACTATTATTTACAGCCGCACCGCTTGACCTTGGGGAATCTAGGTGGGAAACCTTTGTCCTCCGGCAGGAAATCAAGCCTCCAGTCTCTGCAGGAGGGCCCGGGTGTGGGGCTATTTTTAATTTATTTGCTTCCTTTTTCTTTTTTTTCTGCCTGCCAATTTAAAGACTAGGATGCAGTCAAAATTGTGGTATGGGATGGGCGGGAGCGAATCGTTAGAGGGCACAGCTGGGCACAGCTGGGGACAGTCCTGCATAGAGAGGAGGGCCGAGGGCTGAAGGCATGGTCTTTCTCCAGCCAGGCCAGTGAGTCCCATGCCAGGCTGGTGAGGTTGCAGCCAGCGAGGCTGTAACGTGGCACGAACCAACTCCTCACAGCATCCTCTCCCCCGCCGCGCGCAGTAATGGATCTCTGCGTCCTAAAAGAGGAAGATAATGGTGGGTTTAGCTTATAAATAGATAGTTGTATGCTCTCCCGGCGAAACACTGATTGAGACAGCCAAGCTGACTATTGATCTAATTTTAACTTACATATTAGCCCTTAGCTCCCTCCTTCCTGTCGCTGTTGGGAGAAGCGCGGGGCACTGTCTGGTGCCACCGCCAGAGGGCGGGCTCTTGTCTTCGGGGCTCTCAACCCGTCTGGGGCCTCTGTTTACACAGACCTCCAATGCTGGCCTTTATTGGGTTTGAAAAAAAATAGAAGCTTGATTTTTCTTGCGCTGAGATGACCTCATCACTCATGGAAAGCAGAGGAAAGCAGAGAATTGGCTGGCAAGCGGGGGGGGGGGGGAAGCTTGCATTTCTTCTCCTCCCGCCCTACCACCTACATAGCACTGAGGATGTGTTGAGTATCTAAAACCCACGCTGCTGGAACGCGATGTGAGGGAGGACACTAGAAGGGGAATTTGAATTCTTGATATCCTGGCACTATGTGTGCTGCAACTGCTGTGTAGAAAGTTAATATCACCTACTCCCTGCCTACAACGGCTCTCCGCGAGCTGTCGTCAAATCCAGTGGAAACCCAGCCTTTAAAATGCTATGAATTCAGGCCAGCCTGAAAGAGAGAACTTGTCTCAAAAAAGCAAAGACACCCAAGCAAAAGGCCCGGATGTATGGATGCACTGATTATGTATATTATTATTTCTAAGCATAATTCATCGTGTGATAGCTTAATGAGGACCAGCAATTTCATACTACTGGTTTGAAAATTCAAATGCTAGGCTTTACTGAATAAGACTGGAAATTAAATCTCATCACGTGTTTTGCTTGCTACTTTTTGGGTCATGGAGTGGTGGACAGAGCAGGGCATATGTGACCAGGAATTAGAAAACAGAACAAATGCCTCTTCAGAATCCCCCAGCCCTAGAATCCGGCACTGGGACTTGCCTTCCCTGGTTGAGTAAAACATCATTGGTAAGAACTGATAATGGTTATCAGCTATTTATTGTAGGTCGCACATGGCACTAGCCCATTATAATTATATTCACTAGCTCATTAAATCCTCGAGACAACCTATCAGATTATATTATTAACTTCATTTTAGACCTTAAAAAACAGGCTACGCTCTTGGCTCAGAATCAAGTACCTAAAAACATCCACCAGGCATTACCTAGACCACGTGGGCAGTAGAGCATGCCTGAGGGCTTTCTCTTAATTGGGTTCATTGGGGTGGGAAGAGCCGGCCCATGGTGGGTGGGCAGAACCATTCTCTGAGTTCGGGTCCTGGATTGTATAAGAGTAGAGAAAGTGAGCCGAGTACTGAGCATGCATACACATATTTCTCTCTGCTCTTAGCTGTGGATGTGATGTGACTAAGTGCTTCAGGCTTCTGTCACTATGACTTCCCTGTGCTGATGGACTATGACCTGGAGCTGTGAGCTAAAATAAACCCTTTCTCCATGGTTTTCCTCAGAATTATTTTTTTTTTTTTGTCTTTTTGAGACAGGGTCTCCCTGTAGCCCCAGCTGGCCTGGAACTCACTCTGTAGACCAGGCTGGCCTTGAACTCCCAGAGATCTGCCTGCCTCTGCCTCCCAAGTGCTAGGATTAAAGGCTTGTGCCACCATGCCCAGTTTATTGCAGCCACAGAAAGGAAACCAGGACCACCACAATGGTGTTAGCTATCCAGGTAGCTATTAGCAGGATTAAAAGGCTAGAACCCTTGCTCATAATCAACAACTTGGAAAACCAAATGACTGGAACTGCCAGGTCGTATTTCCAGCCCTGGTTTGACATTTTGAAATGCCAGCACTTTTGGTAACTATTTTTCATAAAACACCATTAACTGACAGTTATGTAAACCAGGTTCCAAGAGCCCTAAACATTGTAAGATTACATATAGCAGGAAACTTTAGCGTAAAGAACAAAGACATAATCCCCAGCACTACATAAACCAGGGATGATAGCACACACCTAGAATCCAGCACTTGGGAGACGGCGGCAAGAGGATCCAAAACTTAAGGTCATCCTCGGCCCTGGTGTAGTGAGCTCAGCACCAGCCAGGATAATGAGACCTTGTCTAAAAAGTGACAAGGATATTCCACTGCACCCTCCTACAGGAGGGTCAATCCAAGTGGGCCTGACAATAACCCAGACAGGAAAATGTCAGGAGAGCTGTCTGTTCCAGAGGCTTTAGAACTAATACAAAGCCTACCTAAAACGGAAATTCATGCAGTGGGCTCTTCGGCCATTGTTTGCTCTTACTTCTGTAATAAACTCTGCCTATTTACCCCATACTGTGTGTATTTCATCTGAATTCTCTATCAGATAGAGATCACAGGAACTAGGGAGCACAGGGAAGTTCAGAGTGATATCTTAAAAACCACTACCCTTGGCAAAATCTTAAAACTCTATATCCCTAAGCAGAAGCCTGTGCATGTGAAAAGAGGTCTTTCTTTCTTCTTTCTTTCTTTCTTTCTTTCTTTCTTTCTTTCTTTCTTTCTTTCTTTCTTTCTTTCTTTCTTTCTTTCTTTCGAAAGAGACAGGGTTTTTGAGACAGGGTCTCTCTTTAGTCCCTGACTGGCCTGGAGCTCACTATGTAGACCAGGCTGGCCTTGAACTCACAGAGATCCGCCTGCCTCTGCCTCCTGAACGCTGGGATTAAAGGCGTGCACCACCACACCCAGCCTTAAGAGCTACTTTCTAATAAGGCCTAACCAGGCCAGACCCAGCCCTTCATAGGGAACACTCTTGAAAAAGTGAAAAGCTTAAAAAGACATTATCACTTGCAACATTTCCCCCTGATAATAGCTTTACAGGATGGAATAAAACCATCAGAAGATGGACACCTCCCTCAGTTGTCCATTCAACTTATGTAAGTCCATAAGCTTACAGCAAACCGGCCATTGTGGTGGGCAGAGGAATATTGTTTTGAAGAAGACAGAGTGCCCCATCTCCGCAGGGAGCCTCATGAGGGAAAGATATTATAAATGGGTGAAAAAAACACTTACAATTTGTGATGATCATAAAGGATTGTTCAGGAGCTGGTGCCAAGAGAGGCTGGTCTGAGGAAATGGCATTCAGATGGAGAGTGCAGCACACAGAAGAGGCAGAAGGTCAGAGTGGGAGCCACATCTTCATGGGTCAATGGAGGAAGGACTCAAGGAGGAAATGGTGCTAGGAGAATAATGGATGAATAAGCTTGGGTAACTCACATGCAATCTTTTAAATGTGAGCCAACCAAACATCTTTTTTTTTTACTGTATCCCCCCTTTTTTATTTTAAATGTTTTTTTTTTGACCCATGAGTCTCAAAAAAGCAGTTGTAGTACACATACCTATAGGCAGGAATCAAGGTGAAAATTTCATTAAATTTATCCAAGCTTTCTTGAGTGACTGTATGTTGTTAATTTGGGAAGCAAACCTAATTCCTTAGGCTAAATTATCCTACAGGTAAAAGAGAATGTTACAAGATGATACTGTATAACACAACAATTATAGAGAACATTTGTATATGTTAATCCCAAAGTTATTGTTATATGAATTTTAAGTAAAATACCATGTAATTTTAAATTAAATATACATTAATAGAATATAGACCCGTGTCCCTCTTCCACCCCTCCCTCCCCTCCCGATTCACCATTTCAGTTTTCTGATGCAGTCTTTCTGTTGTTGTTCTTTTAATATGTATCCCTCTCCACAAGAAATATTAACAACTGGGTTATTGGCGCTAGCATCCACAGATGAGGGATACCATTCGTCATTTGTTTTTCTGGGACTGTGTTACTTCACTTAATATAGTATCTTCTAGCTCCATCCATTTACCTGCAAAGTTCATGATGTTGTCTTTCTTTACTGCTGCATAGAACTCCATTGTGTACATGTACCACATTTTCTCTATCCACTCGTCAGTTGAGGGGCACCTGGGCTGGTTCCAGCTTTTTGCTATTGTGAACAGAGCTGCAATAAACATAGCTGTGCATGTATCTTTGCAGTAAGTTGTGTCTTGTGGGTATATACCCAGGAGTGGTATGACTGGGTCAAATGGAAGGCTCATTTTGAGTCTTCTAAGGGTTCTCCACACTGCTTTCCATAGTGGCTGTACAAGTTTACATTCCCACCAGCAATGGATGAGTGTTCCCCTTTCCCCACAACCTCTCCAGCACTTGGTATCATTCGTGTTCCTGATCCTAGCCAGTCTTATTGGAGTAAGGTGATATCTCAGAGTGGTTTTAATTTGCATTTCCTTAATTATCAGAGATGTTGAACACTTCTTAAGATGTTTCTCGGCCATCTCTAACTCCTCCTCTGTGAAGTCTCTATTCAGATCTTTGCTCCATCTTTTGAATGATTCATTTGTTTTCTTTCTTCTTTGTTTTTTGAGTAGCTTGTATACTCTGGAAATTAATGCTTTGTCAGATGTATCTGCTGTGAAGGTTTCCTCCCACTCTGTGGGTCTTCTCCTCACTTCCTTTATTGCTTCCTTTGATGTACAGAAGCTTTTGAGTTTAATGAGGTCCCATTTGTCAATTGTCGATCTTATTTCTTGTGCAGCTGCTGTCTGATTTAGGAAGTCTTTTCCTACACCTATGTCTTGTAGTCTGCTGCCAAGCTTCTCTTCTATCACCTCCAGAGTTTGGGGTTTCACATTGAGGTCTTTGGTCCATCTGGAGTTGACCTTTGTACAAGGTGAGAGGTAGGGGTTTAATTTCATTCTTCTACAAGTGGTGATCCAGTTTTGCCAACACCACTTGCTGAAGATGCTGTCTTTCCTCCATTGTGTATTCTTGGCCCCCTTGTCAAATATGAGGTGGCTGAAATTGTATGAGCTCAGGTTTGGATCTTCAGTTTTATTCCATTGGTCAACTGGTCTGTTTTTGTGCCAGTACCAAGCTGTTTTTATGACTATAGCCCTGTAGTATAGTTTGATGTCTGGTATAGCGATCCCCCCTGTATTGCTCTTTTCACTCAGGATTGCTTTGGCTATTCGGGGTCTTTTGTTTTTCCAAATGAAATTGAGGATTTTTTTTTCCAAGCCTGTGAAGAAACTCTTGGGGATTTTGATTGGGATTGCATTAAATCTGTACACTAGTTTGGGTAGGATGGACATTTTTACTATATTTATTTTCCCAATCCATGAGCATGGGAGGTTTGTCCATCTTCTGATGTCTTCCTCAATTTCCTTTTTCAGGGGTTTAAAATTTTTGTTGTAGAGATCCTTGGTGTCTTTGGTTAGGTTTGTTCCTAGGTATTTTATTGTTTTTGAGGCTATTGTGAGTGGGAAGGTCTCCTTGTATTCCTTCTTCAGTTGATTATTGTTGGTGTAGAGAAAGGCTACTGATTTTTCTAGATTTATTTTGTATCCTGCCACTTTGCTGAAGTTCTTAATCATTTCTTGGAGTTTCCTGGTGGAGTTCTTAGCATCCCTTAAGTAAACAATCATATCATCAGCAAAAAGGGATAGCTTGACTTCCTCTTTTCTTATTAGAACTTCTTTAATTTCCTTTTCTTGCCTTATTGCCCTAGCAAGGGTTTCAAGCACTATATTGAAAAGGAGTGGTGAGAGGGGGCAGCCTTGCCGAGTTCCTACGTTTAAGGGGAATGCTTCTGTCGTTTCCCCATTTAGGATGATATTGACTGTGGGTTTCCTGTTATATGGATCAAACATCTTTTAAAAATGTGTTACTTTTATTTTATGTGTATGAGTGTATTGCTTGCATGTAGTCTACCCATCTTATGCAATGGCCACAGAGGTCAGAAGAGGGTGTTGGAGTCCCTTGGACTTTCGACCCCACAATGGATAGTTGTTAGCTGCCAGGTGGGTGCTAGGAATCAACCCCGGGTCCTCTCTAAGAGCAGCCAATGCTTTTAACTGTGAAGCCACCTTTCCAGTCCCCAGTTGAACATCTTAAGTGCAATGAAAGATCTTTTAGGGATGCAGTATAGCTGTGATGTGATTGGTTCATGTTTTAAGAAGGTTGTATTGTTCGCAATGAGGAGAAGGGATGAGAAGCAGGGCATGGAGGGACCTGGAGGGCCTGTCAGGAGTTAGTACAGTCATTGTTCAGTCAGAGATGATGGCTACTGCACAAAATGACATGTTGGAGATGGGGATATGGGTGGACTGTCTTCACAGTTCTTATCTGAAGAAAGAAGGATGCTGACAACTCAGAGGAAAATCCAAAAGTTGGCATTGAATTATAAGACATTTCTTTATTGAAATGAATTTTTTGAACCCAGGCATGGTGGCAAATGTTCGTATTCCCAGTACTTGGGTAGTAGAAGCTGGAGTTCAAGGTCAGCCTCTGTTACATTGTGAGTTTGAAGATAACCCTGGGCTCCACAGGAGCCTGTCTCAGCCTACCCTAAGACACACACACACACACACACACACACACACACACACACACACACACAATACCTTTTGGGGAGTAGCTGTTAGAAATGCTTCTACAGTGGAAAAGGCAACCATCTCTATTGCTGTGAATAAGACAGAATAAGAAGATAAGACAAACTTGCCTTTGTTATGGAGTTTAGATTCCATGGGCTCCCAAAGAACCCAAATCCAAGCTGTAACTCTCTCCAGGCCAGTCAGCAGCACTGAAACTGACAGTCCTGCCTTTGTGGTGAATAACAGTGTTAGGGTTGAGAAGTATCTCATTGCATCTATGACCAAAGTAAGACTCAGAGGTATGAAGTGACTTGCCCAGAGACATCCAGCAAGATGAAAGTGAAGAGTGGGGAAGAACCAGGTTGCTATGAACCTCTGCCTCTCAAGGACAAAGGGAGCCTTCTTCAGAAGGACAGGTCACCAGGCAACTATGAGCCTGGGCCCACACTCATACAAACTCTGAGAAATGGAAGCCTCTAGATATGATACTCTTCCTTCCATTCAGCTATTTTTCCAGGCAAAAACCCAACTTTGTATTAGCCAGGAGATCCTGCCACATGTCACTCTTTCTTTAAGCAGAGGGGCTGGACGGATTATCCTTTCCCTCACTGGGGTGTACCCTTGCTCTTATGGGATGTGTCCAATGATACAGAAAGAGCTGATCACCTGCTCTGTGTCAGCCCTTTGCCTCCAAAGCCCTGCCAAGTTAATTGAGCAATAGAAACCAGTGATCCTTCCCTTCAGTGCCGTTCCATTTTCTTGCTCTCCTTTCTTTGAACATTTTAGAACTAAACTGGAACTGGAGATCATCATTCTTCCTAATATATAGAACACAGGGGGACTCACTTGTTCCGTTGGTTGGTTCATTAGGAATGGATTACAGTGGAGAATGGGTGCACACAACTGTGCTTCCAGCAGTGGGAGGTAGAGAAAGTTGAGGCCAACAGCAAGATCCTGTAAGAAAGAAAAAAAAGAGAGACAGAGAGAAGAAATAAGATGAAATTTTGCCATTATCCAGATAAAACAAGAAATTTTAAAAATTACTTTTAAGTCCATTTTGTCTGAAAAGCCTTTTAGAAATCGGGTTTTCTACAGCTACCATCTGTGGTGATTGTGGGTGTCAAGTATTAGGTATAGATAATCCTATCTTTTTCAAATCTATTCATTTCTTTTCATCTCTTCAAATGAGGTAAATATTCCCATCTTTATATGTGGTTCTTCTGAAATATCTAGTTTATAGAATATCATCATCTCTTTTTCTATTACAATTAGTAATAATGATGACAGGCTTTTTCTATGATTTATAGAAAACTACCTGATGGTATATTTACATGACAGAAAGCAGCCATTTAAGGTTTTTGAATAAACAACTATGCAAAATGCATGGCACAGGGAGACAGTTATGAATCATTCCTAGAGTGGAGAATTTGATCACTGGAGACTGTCCATAACTGAATCAAATTACACAAATGTTAAAATCCACTTTATCATTGAGCAATAAATATTTAAAAAATTTTTCCCTCACCTTGACTAAGGGACATTCAATATTATTACCTGTTTCTACACTATTAGTGGTTCTTGCCATACAAACATATGGACATTATTGAGGAAAAATGTAAAAGAAGTTCATTGAAAAGATCAAATTCAGAAAATTGTTGATCCATTGTTAGGTGATACCCCTTAATGCTAATGCTGAACAAAAATCATTTGCGTCCCAGCACTAAGGAGACTGAGGCAGAAGGGTCTCAGGTAGCCTGGGCTATATAGTGAGACCTTGTCTCCTCAAAAAATAAAATCACTTGGGGCAAAATGTCCTTGAAGGCCAGCTATAAAAACAACAAACCCCAACAGCTTAAGAATTGGTTTTACACTTTTTTTTGGTATTTTTGAGACAGGGTCTCCCTTTTAGTACCAGGTGTCCTGGAGCTCGCTCTGTAGACCAGGCCGGCCTTGAACCCACAGAGATCCACCTATCTCTGCCTCCCGAGTGCTGGGATTAAAGGCGTGCGACACCACGCCCGGCCAGTTTAAGAATTGGGAATACTGCTCCTCAGACTCCCCTTAAATAGAAAGACTCTTATTCTTTGTAACAAGGGAGTAACTGGGATTCATCATCCATGCACTGAGATAAACACAGATGGTGCTCCTCTGAGCAACTCCCCACATCGTGCCTGGGCTGGTAGTGGCTCTGAACATCCGTATTAACTTGGAGGATGTCCCCGTGGGACTAGCATACTGTTTGTTACTATGGCATCTAATGAATAAAGGATCAAAGGGAGAGTCATTGATGTAATTAGCAGTGACATCAACAAGAAAGAAAATATCCACAGCCTAAGATGTAAAGATTAACAGAGAAAAGGACACCTGGACCACTGCAAGAGACAGCCGAGCCTTCCCAGCCTGTGGAAGAAAAAGGATGGCAATTTCCTTCCGGAAATTTTCTATTTAAGTTTATTAGTGCTTACAAAAATCTATAGAATAGGGGCTGGAGAGATGGCCTAGCGGTTAAGAGCGCCGACCGCTCTTACAGAGGACCCGGGTTCGATCCCCAGCACCCACAATGGCGGCCGAGAACCGTCTGAAACTCCAATTCCAGGAGAACTCCAGTTCCAGGGGAATCTGACACCCTCTTCTGACCTCCGCGGCGTTGCACAACACGGGTGCACAGACTTGCACGCAGACAGTACATTCATACACATACAGAAATAAATAAAATTTAAAAAAATATCTATAGAATATAGAAGTATTCAAAGAAAGAAACATAATTTAAAAATCCAGATAACCCAGTAAGGTAGAATCACATTAGGAAATTGTAAGCAAATGAATTATTAAGAACTCTCTGAATAAACAAATGGCATTTTCCTGCTTTTCAGCTCCTTATCTGGCTTTAGCAAGCTGTTCATCAATGAGAAAGCAGTTCTTTAATGACAAAGACTTTAGGAGAGTCCATTCTCTCTGCGGCTACCTCAACAGCCTATGCAATGCTGAAGCATCAACAGGGTGCCTTCCATCTCTGGATGAGCACAAACAGCTCATCTTCTGCTGCTACTGTTTTGGGCAGAGATCTGAATTTAGTTCCTCAGTACTAATTAGGGAAAGAAGACTGTGAATAAAAACATCTGTTTTTTTTTTTTTCTTTTCTTTTCAGTTGTGTTGAAGCAAACAGATCTTTTCTTACTGTCTCAAGAGTAATCTTGTTTTCTTCCTTTTCTTCCCTTCAGTTTGGAGTTGCGGCTTCCCTTGCTTTTTCCTGCAGACATCACATCATAGGCCCCGCTCTGCTGATGCCGAGGGAAGGGGGATGCAGGGGTCACTTTGTGCTGCAGTATGGAAGCCAAGAGTAACTATGAATGCACAAAGTTGTAAGCTTACCTAAAATGCGGTGAGATTTTCTGGTTGTTTTTTGGAGGGGGGGCTGTAACTCAGTTGTGTGGCTCTCGAGCATGAACTTTGTATCATGTTGTAACATCAACAAGTTAGACACCCCTAATGCCTACAGAAGCCTGAAGCTGCTGTTCTACCCTGAAGGTTTGTTGGAGCGAGTGGGAGGGACCTATCCTTGGCATAAGGAGAATCTTACATGAAAAGTGTCCCATTCACAAACGTCAGAACATTGTCATTTATAACCAACTGTTTGTGACTAGTTAGGACAGTATGTCATAACATTGTGCTTGGGAATTACAGCTGAAATATGTTCCCATTTTCTATATGGAGTGAAGGAAAGGCGATGGATTTCACCACACAGGAGCTCCTGACTAACAGAGTGTAGTATTTCATATTCAGAGCACAAGTTTCTCTGTGAGTTGGTACTTAATACATGCAAGAGCAAACTAGCTGAAGATGGAGGCAAATGAAAAGGAACACAATATGCAGAAATATTAAAAGCAAGGCTGGAGAGGTGGCTCAGCAGTTAAAGCACAGCTAACAAAGGGGACCTGAGCTCAGTCCCAGAACCCACAGAAATACTGGGTGGACTGTGGGAAGATCCCGTTTTAATTAGGGGCTAGTTTTCAGCTAGCATCCCTTAGGGCAAAAAGTGGAAGTCATGGGGTTCCTCTGACCCCTCCCCAAGTGGGAGCAACTCATGACACAGGCACATGATGCTAGGCAGGGCAGTAGCAAACAGGGGCATGAGACTGGCGTCTGCAATTGGGTCTGAGAGATGACGTCGTTTTGCTTATAAAAGTGACTTGCAGCATGTAATAAAGTAAATTCTCCATTACCATCATCACAGAATTCCTGGATCTGTTATTTTATGCATAGATAGCTGAAAGCAGGCCTGGATTTTGAGTGTCAGTGGCTAGTGGGTTAGATGTGGATCAATCAGATTGATAACCTGGTAAACTAGCATGGGGTTGGACAGAGTCTAATCAGGTCACCTGTGGAGTAGATTGTGAGTGGGTGTAGGCTGAAGATCGGCCATCAGCCTGCAGCCTGAAATTCCTGTCCAGAGACCAGCAGTTTCTGGGCAGGTGATAGCATGGCCAGACATGAAGCATTCCACTTCCCAGGCTAAGGACCTGCCTGGGTTTGGAAGTACCTCACAGGTTTGGTTATGAAAGTAACCAACTGACCTCTGCACCAAGAGGTCACTGCTCCCCCTCCCTTAGCGGGACTGTGCTGTACTTGCTTGTAGCAAGAGAAGCTTCCTACAGTGGACCTGGACGCCTCCCTGTAACTCCAGGCCCAGAAGGTGGAAATAGAGGTTCCTCCAAGCAAACAGCCAGCAAGATGAGCCATATCTGTGAGAACTGGATTCGATTAGGGACCCTGCCTCAATGAAAACAGTAGAAAAACGATTGATTGAGGAAGAGTTTCAACATCAACCTGCAGCCTCTACATGCACATGTGTACATGTGAATTCACATACCTGCAAACACACACACACACACACACACACACACACACATACACACACACACACACTATGAAAAAGAAAACTACAATGAAAAGACTACTAAAAACAATGCAGTTTGTGATGATACAGTTCATGAGGAAAACTACATCATCAATTAGGGTACTTATCACTTTCTGACTCAAGTTTCCTCTGCTTTAAAATGGAAGGATTCATAGGATTGTTAACACCCGCAAACCACTGTGAATGCTGCCTGCTACATAGTCTCTCCATAAGGGAGATCTGCTATTATAGCTGTCGTTTCGTGCACACAGCCATGGTTAAGTTGAGGATAAACTTCAACAGTGCTAGTAATGCTAATTTTACTAGCTCTAAATTCATCCTAACTATAAGGACCATCTTTGTAGATCATGGCCAAGCCAATATGGAGATATAAATAAATAGAAAATTAGCCTCTAAAGATGGTTGATTTCTAGCAGACAAGTAAATTGGTATACACCTTGCAAATGGTGTTAAAAACCCTAAAACACAAATACCCTCTGCCCCAGCAATTTCTTAACTGTGAATTTATCTTATAAGAACACTCAGGATTGTGTGAAAAGACAAATGTGTAAGAGTCTTCACAAACTCACTTCTAATACCAAAAAAACCTGACTTAATGTTCAACAATAAGCTACTAATTAAGTACATTCCTGGAATGGAATGTTACATAAACATCAAATATTGTGCTATAGAAGTCTATTGATTACAGAGACAAATGTTTATAGTACCTAGCCCAGTGAAGTTATATCACCAAAATACTACGAATATATAAATAAAACAGTTGGGTTGGATACATCAGTGCAAATGTTTTAAATGAAATATTCTCAAAATGTCTTTGAATCTTGTAATCTATTCGGATCACATCTTAATTTTTAAGCTATAATATGGTCCAGTAACTCTTGGCAATCTAGTCTAGTTACATATGTCTGATGAATATTCTGTCAAGTACGATGTTATTTGTGTGTCACAGTTCACAGTTCCAAGCCTCCCTAACTCAGCGCTGCCTGTTCACCTTCGCTCACACCTGTGCCACACAGACTGAGTGGTAGAGAGTTGGTTTCTTCTTCGATGCCACTGTATTCCCATGGCACCTACTGCTGAATGAATGGTTTCCAGACCCAGTATTTAGACACACACACGGTCACGCTCCTTTCCCACAGAGGGGCAGCCGCATGTCCTGCTGCCCTCCCCCTCAGATATTGTAACTCTCTTACCTCACAATAGCTTCTGTGTTCCCAGAGACCCTTTCCTGTGCCTGTGAAAGTCAGGAAACTGGGGAAAATATGTCCACTTCTCTTCCTCCCAGACACATTGCAGGACCTCTTAAAACCCCCTTAAAACACCCTGGCATAAATTATTGCATTAGGACTTCCTGTCTCATGAAATCACTCATAAGACATGTCAGAGACATGGAAACAGCATCCCTGCTCCCTCAGATGGGGCTGGGAGGGCAGAGATGGGATGGGATGGGATGGGAAGGGAAGGGAAGGGAAGGGATGGGATGGGATGGGACAGGATGGGAAGGGAAGGGATGGGATGGGATGGGATGGGATGGGATAGGAAGGGATGGGATGGGATGGGAGGGGAGGGGATGGGATGGGAGGGGAGGGGATAGGATGGGAGGGGAGGGGAGGGGATGGGAGGGGAGGGGATGGGATGGGAGGGGAGGGGATGGGATGGGATGGGAAGGGATGGGATGGAAAGGGATGGGAAAGGATGTGATGGGATGGGATAGGAAGGGAAATGATGGGAAGGGATGGGAATGGATTGGATGGGAAGGGATGGGATGGAAAGGGATGGGAAAGGATGTGATGGGATGGGATAGGAAGGGAAATGATGGGAAGGGATGGGAATGGATTGGATGGGAAGGGATGCAAAGGGATGGGATGGGATGGGATGGGAATGGATGGGATGGGATGTAATGTGATGGGATGGGACAGGATGGGAAGTGATGGGATGGGAATTGATGGGTTGGGGTTGGATGGGAAGTGATGGGAAGGGATGGGATGTGATGTGATGTGATGGGATAGGAAGGGATGGGAATGGATGGGATGGGATGCGAAGGAATGGGAAGGGATGTGTGAGATGGGAAGAGATTGGAAGGAATTGAATGGGATGGGATGTGAAGGGATGGGATGTGAAGGGATGGGATGTGAAGGGATGGGATGTGAAGGGATGGGAAGGAATGGTATGGGATGGGAATGGATGGGAATGGATGGGAAGGGATGGGAAGGAATGGGATGGGGTGGGATGGGATGGGAAGGGATGGGATGGCATGGGATGGGAAGGGATGTGAATGGAGTTGATGGGAAGTGATGGGAAGGGAAGCGATGGGATGGGATGCGATGATGAGGCAAGGACATGCAGCAGAGGAAGACAACTTTTCATCCTTGAACCATCTGAAAAAAAATATTCAAAATCACCAAGGACTCCCTTTATCAATATGAATTTACATAAGATAAAACACAACATTATAAATATACCATTTGATGATATTAGCAAATGTGTACATTGACACAATCATCATACGCTAGATTTAAAAAAAAATCGTTTCCTCTGTCCAGAAAGCCTCCTGTGGTCCCTCTGATATCAATGGCTGCTCCCCTGAACTGGTTCCACTGATCTTCTTTCTATCTCTTAAATCTTAGTGCACATTTGCTAGCATTTCCTTTAAGTGCTCCAGTAAAGAGTGCTCTGTCTTGTGTCTGGTTGAGCATGTCTCTGCGATTCAGCCTCTCACTGGTAAGTAGCATTCTATTGTAGGTTCATGTCACAGTTTCACAGTAGCTTATCCAGGTACTTATTCATGGATACTTGGGTTATCTTTTGATTTTTCAAGAGAGCTGGTCATTAAAAAGAAAACAATGAATACTCCTTTATGTGAATGTGCTTTCTAATTTCTCTTGAGTGAATACCTAAGGACTAAATTACTGGGTGTTGTAGAAGTATATATAGACCTTTATGAAACTGCCAAACTGTTTTCCACAGTTCATCTTCACTGGAATAAAAATTCCAGCCTTCAACATCCTTACCACAAGTCTAGAATTTTAGTATTTTTATAGTTCTCATAGTATAGCATCCCATGAGAATTTTAACTTGTGTTTTCCTGATTATTAATGATGTTAAGACATCTTTTCATGTGCTTATTAGCCATTTCTATGTCTTCTAGACATAATTTTGATCAATGAAAATTGGTAAAGATTATAAAGAATTCCTAGGTACTCTAGGCTGAGGTTCCCATCTGTCACAGCTAATAAGTTAATATTAATGCATTTTATTAAATAAATGCCTGTGAATTCTGATTTCCTTTCTTTTTACCTAATGTCATGTCCTGAATCCCCCAGGATCCCATCTGGAATCACATTAAATATACTTACTGCATCTCCTTAGAGTCCTTTAGACTGCCTTAGCTTCTCACATTCTCTGTGCTTTTGATGACCTTAAGAGATTTGAGCAACATTCATTAGGCTTTTTATTAAACACAGCTCACTGGAGTTCACCTGTTATCTTTTCACATGACTAGTCTGGTATTGGGGGCTTCGTAGAGGAAGACTTTAAAGTGAAAGGCTATTCTTACCACATCATGTCAAGGGGATGTGCTATCAACATGACTTATTACTGTGGCTGTTGACCTTGACTTCATGGCTGTGTTGGTCAGATCTGTCCACTCTAAATCACTCTTGCTTTCTCCATACCATATTATTTGGAAGGAAGTTCCTATCACAGCCATACTTAAAGGATGAGGAGCAATACATCCTCAAGACAGCAGTTGAAAAAATATTTCAAATACCTTTGTGTGGTAGATTTGTCTATTTGTCCCATTGATTTATTTATGCAGTCATTTCTTTATATTACTTTGAACAATAAATAGTATTTATTTTACAGTTGGGTTATAAAGCAACACTTCATTATAGATTTGTTGCTGAAATTATTTCAATATTTTGAGTTCTTTTCGGTTAGCACCCATGGTCATTTGCTACCTCCCCATTGTGTGTGTGTGTGTGTGTGTGTGTGTTTGTGAGTATGCACACACATGAGTGTGTGTAACACTTCCTTATATTCTAGAACTGAAAGATGAACCAGGCTCAGCTAGAATATTCCTTGTTCCACTTCTATAACAAGCTGTTTCTCTGAGGAATCCCAGTTCCTTTATCAGACAAAGTTATGAGAGACTAAAATAATGGATGCATTCATTGTCACCGAGGTGACTCTTACTTACTTTTAAAATACGTTGTTCATCTTATGATTGAGATGTTTGGAGTTTGTTTCTAACCCTAGACACAAGTTCTCTATCAGGTATGTCAGCATGAAGAATTGTTCTAGCTGCTTGGACATCAGGAAACCATGGAAGCCCCCCACTGCCTCCATGTCCTGGTGCTCAGGCGGGTAGCTCAGGCGGGTAGCCCGATGTCCACTGCTTTTAGAGGAGGAGAGTAGCTCTGAGCATTTGCTGTTTCTCTATAGAGGAGCAGCAGTGTGGGAAGAATGGCTCTCAGAGGTGCTTGGAGAAATGCTGAATTCAAAAGTGAGTCCAACAAAGGACTTCAGCATATAGCGACTGCAATGAAATCTGAAATGAAAAGAGGATGATTATTTTCCATGACATTGAAAAACCTCAATGTCAACTATGGCTGCAGCTTTCATGCTAAAAGCAGAAAAGACATTCACGCTAGGTGATAGGCATGCAGCCACCCGCAGCAGAGCAGGAGGAATGTTGATATTAAAGCTCTGGCAGTTTTAAGTCCCTTCTGATGACTGAAATTTTAGTGGCATTTTCTCAAAATACAGCAGTAAGCCAAAATACTCATTTCCTCCCCAAGTGATGTCTACTATGTGTAGGCAAAGAATTATGGGAGGAAAAAAATGAAAATGCAATCTCTTTCCTCTGTAAGCTTTTGGTCTGGTACAATAACTATGAAATGTTTAATTATGCAACCATATTAGTGAATATTTTCATGCCAACATATTTGATATGTGTATACTTAATGTTTATAAGTTCTCAAGTATGCTTTAGTTTCCACATAAAACAGCCCTGAAAATAGAAATTATAATAGGACGAAATGAGGATGAACAGAAACAGCAGTTCTTTTTTTTTTTTTTTTTTCCAATTTTTTTTTTTTTACTGTTTTGAGCAGAAAGTTCACGTTTCGTCAGTTCTTTGATGCAGTCTTTTCTGTTGTTGTTGTTGTTGGTTGTGTTTGTTGTTGTTGTTGTTTCACAAAAATGCATTACGGCCCCAAACTGCTTTGTAAAAAGTCAGGGGGCACTTACACAAGAAATACTTACAAACTAGGTAATTGGCGCACTAGCATCCACAGATGAGGGATACCATTCGTCATTTGTTTTCTGGGACTGTGTTACTTCACTCATCATTTAGTCCTCTAGCTCCAGCTATTTTCCTGCAAAGCTTTTGATGTCGTCTTCTTTACTGCTGCCATAGAACTCCTTTGTGTAGAGGTACCACATTTTCTCTTTCCACTAGTCAGTTGAGGGGCCTTTAAGGTTGGTTCCAGCTCCTTGCTATTTGAAGAGAGCTACAATACAACATGGCTTGCATTGTATCTCTGTGGTGGTGTAATTCTTGAGGTTACATGCCCAGGAGTGGTATGGCTTGGTCCGGTGGCCAAGTTCATTCCAAGTCTTCCAAGGGTTCTCCACACTTACCTTTGCATAGGGCTTGCATGAGTTTACATTCCCACCAAGCAGTGATGAGTGTTCCCCTTTACCCACAACCTCTCCCGCACTGGTATCATCTGTTTTCTTGATCCTAGCCAGTCTATTGGAGTAAGATTGAATCTTAAAGTGGTTTTCATTTGCATTTCCTTATGATTAGTGATGTTGAAACAGTTCTTGAGGTGTTTCTCAGACATCTCTAATTCCTCACTTCTAATGTTTCCTCTCTGTGATAACCCAGCTCAGGATGTTGGCACGCCTTTTCAGACCACTGCTACATTGGATCATCCTGATCCCAGCTGGGGTGTTGGCACGCCTTTTCAGACCACTGCTACGTTGGATCATCCCGATCCCAGCTGGGGTGTTGGCACGCCTTTTCAGACCACTGTTACGTTGGATCATCCTGATCCCAGCTGGGGTGTTGGCACGCCTTTTCAGACCACTGCTACATCGGATCATCCCGATCCCAGGTGGGGTGTTCGCACGCCTTTTCAGACCACTGCTACATCGGATCATCCCGATCCCAGCTGGGGTGTTGGCACGCCTTTTCAGACCACTGCTACGGCGGATAATCCTGATCCCAGCTGGGGTGTTGGCACGCCTTTGCAGACCACTGCTACATTGGATCATCCTGATCCCAGCTGGGGTGTTGGCATGCCGTTTCAGACCACTGCTACATCGGATCATCCCGATCCCAGCTGGGGTGTTGGCACGCCTTTTCAGACCACTGCTACGTTGGATCATCCTGATCCCAGCTGGGGTGTTGGCACGCCTTTTCAGACCACTGCTACATTGGACAATCCTGATCCCAGCTGGTGTGTTGGCACGCCTTTTCAGACCACTGGTACATCAGATCATCCTGTTCCCAGCTGGGGTGTTGGCACGCCTTTTCAGACCACTGCTACATTGGCAGCCAAGAAAATTGTGGGTTGCAATAAGTATTTGAAAACAGAGATTGGAGATACTGCATTTAAATGAAAACCACCTGTTTTTTTGTTTTTGTTTGTTTGTTTTTAATTAAGAGTAGCTAGAGCTGGGGAGATGGCTCAGTGCTTAAGAGCAGTGGCTTCTCTTGCAGAGGGCCCAGGTTCAGTTCCAAGCACCCACATTGCCGTTAACAATCATACGTAATTCCAGTTACAGTGAATCCAATACTCTCTTCTGACTACTGAGGGCATTGCATGACACAAGTGCATTTCCATACATGCAGGCTATACACTCATACACACAAAATTATATATATATATATATATTTAAATATATTTAAATAAGAATAACCTATTTAGGAATGAATTTTAGGAAAATTTGCGATCTCAGTTCTTCCAAGGCCATTGTCATCTGCTCATGGGCCATATTGTTTCCAAGTGACTAAAGTCCCTCCAAGTTCCCAGGTGTTTACAATACTGTTTCAGAGACCACATTTCAAGAACCATTATTCTAGAGCATTTTCCGGGTGTGGTGGTGCACACCTTTGATCCTAGCACTCCAGAGGCAGAGGCAGGCAGATCTCTGTGAGTTCAAGGCCAGCCTGGTCTACATAGAGAGCTCCAGGCCAGCTGGGACTAAAGGGAGACCCTGTCTCAAAAAGACAAAAAAAATCTAGAGCAATGAATTACAGATCTGACTTGCACATTGGAGCCTTGTAGTCTGTGTCACTTCAAAATTCAGGTATTGACTCCTAGCAAGAGTAGGGGTCTGTGGGGAGTGATTGGGTCACAAGAACTCAATTATCATCAATGTGACTATCACACTTATAAATGGGTCTGGGGCAGCTTGCTTGCTTTTCCACTTTGTGAGGACACAGCTAGAAGGTGACATCTTTGAAGCAGAGAACAGACCCTTACCAGTTACCAAATCAGCTCTGCCAGCAGATCTTTGACATCAGAGCCTCCAGAATATGAGCAATAAATTTCTGTTCTTCAAAAATTAAAAACAGCTTAAAGTATTTTGTCATAGTATACACAATGGATTAAGTCAAACATCCTAGGGAGTTTGATACAGTGACCTGGGGTGGGTTTGGAGTACTTATTAAATGCTTATTAAATCCAGGAGACTACATCTGCAGTAAGAATTCTGGGGACTGTCCTAAATTCACAGCTTTCCCTGTAGAGATGACAAACTTCTGTAGGTACTTGATTGTTGTTGCTATGACCTCTTAAATTCTCAAGCTAGTTACAAAATGAGGACCTTCCCTTCCCTGAATGCAAATTCTATCTGTTCATCCATGAGGAACTCTGAAATGGTCCTGTACCCCAGCATTCCCACGATAATGTGTCGGAGAAGACATGTGTTCAGCTCCCATGACCCCAGCTATTAGCTGACAACAACGTGAGACAGAGTTCTAGAAAGTAAGTTCAGCACCATAGAAATCAGAGTGAACTGGAATCAGCTAATTAGCCACAGTATCACTTCATTATAATTTTTTTGCAAGCTCAGCTTTATGGCGAAGATGTCAAGTGAGATATAAACAAGTATATTTAGGATTTATCCTTTAAAATCATCATAATTGTCAGTAAACTTTCATTAAAAAGCTGTGTAGTATAAACAATAATTCAAAGAAAATGCTTTTAAAAAATTCTCTTTTATTAAGGCTGCCAAACCTTCAGATTACACATGTTCAAATGTAGACTGCTTCTGATTTTAGAAAGGTAGTACAATGTGTGAATAGTGCCTAACTTCAGACTGGAAGTATGGACTGGAGCAGATCCCATGGTTACATTTATCAACACCCTTAAATGATTATTGAACATAGATGCTACACAGAAGAGCTATAAGCAACCTCATGTCAAATCAGATCAATTTTGCCACCATAAGAGTTTGGCATAAAATGATTTATTTTAAGAAAATAAAACTTTTTTCAGGGATTGGGGAGTTTGAAACTATAGGCAAGAAGTTTTCAATGGAGTTATGCTTAGAATCATTTTTAATAAGATTAAAATTAAAGGGAGTTTTGAATTCATTAATTAAAATATTCTACTTAGGGGCTAGAAAGATTGCTCAGTGGTTAAAGACCATTTGTTGGTCTTCCAGAGGACTTGGGTATGGTTCCCAGCGGTCACAGGGTGCCTACACCCATTCTTAACTCTATGCTGTCTTCTGGCCTCTGCAGGCACCAGGCATGGATATTTACATACATGCACACAAAACATTCATACATATGAAAGTAAAAATAAATTTTAAAATACCTTATTTACATGAAAAATTGTGATTTGTGGCAGGTCCTTCACTAATATCTGTGGGAACTTGAATAATAGTACAAAGAAGAGCTCTGCTACTGAATGGATCTGCTCAGTCACTATGTGTACCTGTCTACCCTTTCTACTCTTCATAGCTAAACACCCTCAAAGTAGGACTGGATTTGACTACCTTATCTGACTGGGAATCTTCAGTGAGTACATAACAAGACAACAAAACAGGTAACTCAGAAAACATTTACTTACTCCACAGGACTGAATAACATCTAATGTAGAAAAATACAAATTATGGTGTTGTAATCAAGTTTATACATACTAAATGATAGTTAGCTAATAAGCTAAATGTTTTAATATATTTATGAAAATGTTAAAAAATACTAATGCAGGGGCTGGAGAGATGGCTCAGAGGTTAAGAGCGCCGACTGCTCTTGCAGAGGACCCGGGTTCAATTCCTAGCACTCACATGGTGGCTAAGAACCATGTTTAACTCCAGTTCCAGGGGAATCTGACTCCCTCTTCTGACCTCTGCAGCATTGCATGACATGGGTGCACAAACCTATATGCAGACAGTACACTCATATGCATTAAAAAAATTTAAAAAATTCTAATGTAAAATAATGATGAATCAAACTTTTTTCACGTTTTCCAAAAAATGATTTTTCTTCCTTAAATACATTGGAAAATATTAAATTTAGATATTATGAATTATCTAGTGAACAACACTTTCTTGGGAACATGGCCTCATTATGTAGCCCTAGTTGACCTGAAGCTATGTAAACCAGGCTGGCCTTAAACTCATAGAGATCTACCTGCCTCTACTTCCCAAGTTCCAGGATTACAGGTGTGCATCACCATTCCCGGGAGGACAACACATTTGAAGTTAGTGTCTAAGAAAATAAAAATCTGAGATCTTCCAAGACTAGCTGAAGCACAGGAAGGTAAGTAGGAGCTGGGTGCTTCAGCAAGGCTGATCGTTGTTTGATTTAATTTAGTTGTCTTTGGCTTAATTGGCTTTTGTGGCTGTGGGGGCCAAGCTCTACCAACCCTATGGAAGATTCCTACAGTGGGATCCCTCTGGGGATGGCCCAGGAAACAGATATCAGAAACACAATTGTGAACATACTTAAAGAACTACAAGATTATAAAGAGCAAATCAAAGAATTAAGAAAAGAGAATGAAGAACTCAAGAAGGACTTAGAGAGAGAGAATGACAAACTCTGGAAGGAAGTAGAAACACTGAAAAGATCCCATGTTGAAAAAGATAAGGAAACCAACAAGCAAAGCAAAGAGCTACAGGAAGAAATTGAGAAGCTCCAAAAGGAAGTAGAGATACTAAAGAAATCAGAAGAGGAAATGAAAAAGGAAATAAAACACTCATCCAATCAAGAGGAAAGGAATGGAAAAAGCCTTAGAAGCAGAATGGAGGAAGCAGAACAAAGAATATCAGACCTGGAAGATAACACAGAACAACTAAAAACCTCAAGTAAAGATCATCAAAAATTTAAAACCAGGAACTGTGGGACACTATGAAAAGTTCAAACCTCTGCATCATAGGAATAGAGAAAGGAGAAGAATCCCAAGAGAATGGTATTGATCAGATCTTCAACACAATAATAGATGAAAACTTCCCCAAACTAAAAAAAGACAAACCAATACAAATACAAGAAGCACATAGAACTCCAAACAGACAAGATCAGAAAAGAAACTCTCCACTCCACATCATAGTTAAAATGCTAGACACCCAAAACAAAGACAAAATCCTTAAAGCCACAAGAGAAAAACAAAGTGGCCTATAAGGGGAAACCTATCAGAATTACAACTGACTTCTCAGTGCAAACTATGAAAGCAAGAAGAATGTGGAGCAAAGCATTCCCAGTGTTAAAGGACAATAGATGCCAACCTAGGTTACTATACCCAGCAAAAATGTTGATTATAGTTGAAAGAGAGGCAAAAACCTTCCATGGCATAAACAAGATGAAAGAATATATGTCCAGAAAGCCAACCCTTCAGAGAATACTTGAAGCAATTCAAAGGACAGAAGAAAGGAGCAACCATCCCCAGCCACCTAGAAAGAGAAATCAATAAAAGCATAACTGCAGAAGTAGAAACAAAAACCAAAACCGCAAATGGATAATAAGGCAAAAGGAAGCAACACAAACCTATCAGTCATAACCTTAAATATTAATGGACTAAATTCCCCAATCAAAAGATATAGACTGGGAGATTGGATTAGGAAATAGAATCCATTGATATGCTGTGTCTACAGGAAACACATCTTACCTTCAAGGACAAACACCACCTGAAAGTGAAAGGATGGAAAAAAATATTCCAAGCAAATGGTACCAAAAAGAAAGCAGGTATTGCTATTTTAATATCAGACAAAATAGACTTCAAAGTAAAAGAAATCAGAAGAGACAAAGAAGACCATTACATTTTTATCAAAGGAACAATTCACCAAGAAGATTTCACAATTATGAATATATCTACACTAAAACTCCTGGCTGCACCAAACTCTTTAAGGACAATTCTCCAGGCACAGTCACCACCCCTAAACCCCAGTACACTCATAGTTAGGGATTTCCAATACCCCACTGCAGCCCTTTGGACAGGTCAACAGGGACAAAAGAATAAACAGAGAGGACATCTGAATTGAACGATTGATACACCAAATGGACCTCCTAAGACCTTCTACCAATATTCCAAGCACTAATACCAGAGAATAACTTTCTACTCAGCACTCCCATGGAATTCTCCAAAATAGACCACATACTGGGACCCAAAAGAAACCTCCACAGGGCTGGAGTGATGGCCTAGCGGTTAAGAGCGCCGACCGCTCTTACAGAGGACCCCGGTTCGATCCCCAGCACCCACATGGCGGCCGAGAGCCGTCTGAAACTCCAATTCCAGGAGAACTCCAGTTCCGGGGGAATCCGACACCCTCTTCTGACCCCAGGGCATTGCAATACAGGTGACACTTAGCACAAATAAATAAAAAAAAAAAACACATAAAGAAATAATAAAAAAAAAAAGAAACCTCCCACAAATACAAAAAGATTGAAATAATTTCATGCATTCTATCAGACCACAGTGCAATTAAAGCTCAACATCACACCAGGATAAGCCTACTGCCTACAAGAACACATGGATACTAAACAAACACTCTTGAATATGAAGGGTCAAGGAAGATAAAGAAAGAAATAAAAGCATTCCTGGAAACTGAATGACAATGACAATACAACACAACAAATCTATGGGATACCTAAAAGCCAGTCCTAAGAGGGATAGTCTATAGCCCTGGGTGCCTACATTAGAAAAACAGAAAAGAGCACAAGTGAATGTTCTAACATGCAACTAAAAAAAGCACTTGAGTGGCCCCAACAGATGAATCTAAATGCAACAGACAGGAAAGAAATAGCAAAAATCAGGCAGAGAAATCAATGAAATAGAAACAAAGAAGCAATAAAAAAAAAAATCAATGAATTCCAAAAGTTTGGTTCTCTTGAAAGAAAAACAAGATAGACAGACCTCTAGCCCAGTTAACCAAAAGAAAGAAGGAACAACTCCAAACAAATACAATCCATGAATGAAAAGGGAAATATCACAACAGACAAGGAAAAAGATCCAGAAAATCATACAGGAATATTTCAGAAACCTACACTCTACCAAGTTTGAAAAATCCTAGAAGTAAATGGATGAATATCTGAAATGCCTGGAATCACCATGAACTCAACAAAAGAGATCAACAGCTTAAAGAAATATAAGATCAAAAACAAAAAAAAAAAAAAAAAAAAAAAAAAAAAAAACAAAAAAAAAAGGCCAGGCCCAGATGGTTTCATGGCAGAATTCTATAAAACATTTCAAAAAGACCTACAACCACTATTACTGAAAACTGTTTAGAAGGATACAAACAGAGGAATCTCCCAAATCCTTCCATGAAGCCAGCATCAACTCTATTACGAAATACAGGCAAAGATACAACTAAAATGGAGAATTATAGACCCATCTCCTAATGAACACATACAGACCCACTTAAGAAGATTCATCCATCATGACCAAGTTGGATTCAGTACCAGAGAATGCAGGGATGGTCTAAACATATGAAAATCAATAAAACAACATCAAATACCTAAATGGAATGAAAGACAAAACACACACCATCATCTCAATGGATGCTGAAAAGCTTTGACCAAATCAGCATCTCCTTCATAGCTTAAAGTCTAGAGGGAATTGGATTGGAGGGATCATTCCTCAATGTAATCAAAGCCATATACAGAAAACCCACCCATAACATCATTCTAAATGGGGAAATGACAGGAAAATTCCCTTTAAAATTAGGAACTCGGCAAGCTGCCCCATTGTCACCACTCTCTTCATATAGTGCCTTGAAACACTTGTTAGGCAATAAGGCAAGAAAGGAATTAGGGAGTACTAATTGGAAAAAGAGGAAGTCAAGCTATCCTTTTGCTGATGATATGATTGTTTACTTAAGGGATGCTAAAAACTCCACCAGAAAACTCCTAGAAAAACAATACAACTTCGCAAAGTGGCAGATAAAAAATTAAACCTAAAAAAAAATCAATGGCCTTTCTTTAACACAAGAACAAACAACGAGAAAGAAAGAATTCAAAGATACCTTCCCACTCACAATAGCCTCAAAACCAATTAAATACCTAGGAACAAACCTAACCAAAGACACCAAAGATCTCTACAACAACAAAATTTTAAACCCTTAAGAAAGAAATTGAAGAAGACATCAGAAGATGAAAAAACCTTCCCATGCTCATGGATTGGAAAATTAAATTGTAAAAATGTCCATTCTAACCAATCTCTTGAATAGATTTAATGCAATCCCAATCAAAAATCCCCAAGAGTTTTTCACAGGCTTGGGAAAAAAGTCCTTAAATTCATTTGGAAAAACAAAAGACCCGAATAGCCAAAACAACCCTGACTGAAAAGAGCTACACAGAGGGATCTCTATACCAGACTTCAAACTATACTACAGGGTACTATACTAGTCATAAAAACAGCCTGGTACTACCAAAAATCAGACCCTGATCAATGGACAAAAACTGAAGATCCAAACCTGAGCACATACAATTTCAGCCATCTCATATTTGACAAAGGGGGCCCAAGAAGACACATGGAGAAAAGACAGCATCTTCAGCAAGTGGTGTTGGCAAAACTGGATCACCACTTGGCAGAAGAATGATAAACTCCCTACCTCTCGCCCTGTACAAAAGTCAACTCCAGATGGATCAAAGACCTCAATGTGAAACCCAAAACTCTAAAGGCGATAGAAAAAAAAGTTTGGCAGCAGACTACAAGACATAGGCGTACGGAAAAGACTTCCTAAATCAGACAGCAGCTGCACAAGAATTAAGGTCGACAATTGACAATGGGACCTCATTAAACTCAAAAGCTTCTGTACATCAAAAGAAACAATCAAGGAAGTGAGAGAAAACCCACAAGTGGAGAGAAACCTTCACCACAGAAACATCTGACAAATCATTGATTTCCAGAATATATAAACTACTCAAAAAAAACAAAGAAGAAAGAAAACAAATGACCCACTCAATAGATGGAGCAAAGAGCTGAACAGAGACTTCACAAGTGAGGAATTAGAAATGGCTGAGAAACACCTTAAGAAGTGTTCAACATCACTAATCATTAAGGAAATGCAAATCAAAACCACTTTAAGATATCATCTTACTCCAATAAGACTGGCTAGGATCAAGAAAACAAAAATGATACCAAGTGCTGGAGAGGTTGTGAGGAAAGGGGAACACTCATCCACTGCTGGTGGGAGTGTAAACTCATGCAGCCACTATGGAAAGCAGTGTGGAGAACCTTGGAAGACTTGGAATGAACTTGCCACCTGACCCGGCCATACCACTCCTAGGCAGTACCCTCGGATCACCGCACGGCAGAGATACATGCACAGCCATGTTTATTTCAGCCTCTTCACAATAGCAAGGACGTGGAACCAACCCAAGTGCCCTCAACTGACAAGTGGATAGAGAAAAATGTGGTACATCTACACAATGGTTTCTATGTAGCAGTAAAAGAAATGATGACTCAAGAGCTTTGCAGGAAAATGGCTGGAGCTAGAGGACATCATGTTCAGTGAAGTAACACCAGTCCCAGAAAAATAAACAATGAATGGTATCCCTCATCTGGTGATGCTTGCCAATTACCTAGTTGTAAGTATTTCTTGGCACGGCCCTTGAGCTTTTGTCCAAGAAGTTGGGAGTGGAGTGATGCATATTGGAACACAACACAACCGAAAGGACTGCATCAAGAACTGACTGAAACAGTGAACTTGCTCAAAACCGCAACTTCCTCATGGAAATATCGAGAAAAGACTGAGAAAGAAATGAAAGCATGTTTGGCACAATGCATGATCTCTGATGGGGTGGGGGATAGGGTGGGGGACACGGGGTTTAGATTTTGATAATCTTGTACAAAATATATGTTTAAAAAGATTTAAAAAAAGAAAATGAAAATCTGATTTTAGAGAAATGCAACTATCCTTCACTGAATATGTATGTGCATATACTTGCATATCCATGGATGTATGGGTACATGTGCACTCCAGTGCTGTGTCCATGCATGTGGAGGCCAGAGGGCAACCTTGGATGGCGTCCTCAGAAATTCTGTCCACCTCCTTTGAGACACAGTCACTCATTGGCCTGAGTGGTCCCTTATTAGGCTGGAGTGAGCCCCAGGGTCTTCTTGCCTCTATCTCTCCAGCACTGGGATGATAACCACACACCACTAAGCACTGTTATGAGCACTGGGGATTGAACTCAATTCCTAATGCTTGTAAAGCAACTGCTGTACCAACTTACTGTTCTAGCCTCAAATATTCACGATGTTAATATCTGCTGGGTATCTAGTTGCCAACGTGAAGAATCGGTAACATAATTTTTGCATGTTATGTCTAGACCTGCATATGTACATTTATCCATATGCACACATTGGAGTGCTACTAGAACTATTTAACAATGCAAAGTGTTTCTTAGCCACCATGTGCAAATACTGTATGTGAGTACTGCATTATTCACGGGCCCTTCTGCACTGTGAAGTAGATGAAATACACAGGGGATTCAGCCCTACTGGCTGAGGATTTTTTGTTGCAAGAATCCATGCATTTTTGCTATCTGGACAGAGATTTGATGAGCTAATTCATTTTCATTTTCTCCTGTCAAGCTTGTAAGACTCAGGTCGTCCCGCTGTCTGTGGCTATAGTTCCCCATGGCATTCAGATGTGTTTTTGTTTGGAAGACATAGGACAGGACCTGGAAAGAAATGTTTTTCAGATGCTTAAATAGTGTTTGAAAGAAAAGAGTTTGTGTGGACCAACACCCATGTGACAACACTGAGAATAAGATCTGCGTGTCTAAGTTATCAATGTGTTTTGTAAGGCTATGTAATATTTATGGTATGTAAAATTTTCTAAATTGAAGGCCAGTGCCTAGTGCCAGCTCTACAAGTGGCCTTTATATGAGAAGTTTGAAATATCCCCCAGCTGAGGACATAGTTCAGTTGGTAGAGTGCTTGCCTAAAATACACGAAGCCCTAAGTTCAGTTCCCAGCACCAGGTAAGCCAGGTGTGTGGTGGTGCAGGCCTATAATTAATTCTAGCACTCGGGAGGTAATGGCAAGCAAATCAGAAGTTGAAGGTCATCCTCAGCTACATGCAGAGTTCACATGAGATCCTGTCTCTAAGTAAATGGATGAACAAATGAATGAATATGTACTTTTAAAATGAAATAGCCCACTTGGGAGTAGAATACAAGACAAGTGTGAAGCCAGGAATTAAATTCCCAGCACAGAAAAAATATGATGCATGTAACCCTTTTTATCTAGTCCCCTTGATTTAATCTCTTTTTTATCTGGGATTAAAATTAACATTTTCCACATATGTTTAGTTGCTAAACAGGCTCACAGTCCAGGAATACATACACGAAAGTCACACGTTATTCAGAAACTTAGGGATAATACAAAGTTTCTCCTTATCCAGAAGCCCTATCTTAAAGTGAGATCCTTTCATCTGCCTGGGGTTTGAATCTTTTCCTCTTCCTGACCCCCATAAATTCTGAATACTGTTGGTTTTGGGAAATGCTTGGGCAGGCTATGTGGTGGCAACAGTACTGCAGGTAGAGCAAAAGCCTTCAGAGTAAAATGCAAATTGAGCTTTAATGAAATGCAGCCTCGGGAAAGCCACGGAGTAATCAGAGAGCGGTCTGTTCTTTCTGCTTGACCTAGGATAGCTTTAATTTCTTTTTTCATCTTGTTCACACTTCTCAACAGAAATGCAGAGCAATGGAAAGCAGCTGGGAGAGCCACACACAAAAAGTCTAAGCCTCCAGAATGGTATCCTAACTCAAGGTCAATGTGATCAACAGAGAATTGTGCTGCTCAAGGCTAGCCAAAAATATGTTTGCCTTTGTGGGCATGTGGGGAGGTCTACTGGAAAGATCGTCATGTCTGGCCTTGATTGCTGGTTCAGCCACCCACATCTTTATAGGGTTAAACAAATTCTGTACTCTCTCTGAGCCTAGCCTATAAAATGAAGATTGAGCATGCCATGCAGAGTTACTATGAGGATATAAAATAGGGCGGCTACAGTGCACAGCATTTGATAAATGACTGTGGTTATCATTTCCAGGGTACAATAGAGCAAGAAAGAGTTTCAGAGAGTGGAATGAGATGCCAGAACACAGGCACCCTGGAGTAGTCACGCTGTCCATTCCTCCTCCAGGAACACCCTCTATTCTGGAGCCTTATCACGTCCGACTCCATATCTTCTCCCTCTACACAGGGAGAAAGAGACTGCATGACAAACTGTAAAAGTCCTTAGAGGAAATTCTGACCATAGGACCGTGGAAACCAGGCTTCTGCACATTCGAAGCACCTTGCCTGGGCCCTGGCCTAGGTCAAAAAGTCCATTTTCTGTAACTCTAGAGAAATGGATTATTTAGGATTGCAGTCAGGGATTTCTTGTTTCTCCTCTACTGTACATCTGGTGGGTCTTTAGTTGACTTTGTAAAGATGTTGCATGGTCCATTCCACTTTCTCTGAAAGATCAGGAAGCGACCCAAGGCCACGGATGGCATGCTCTCCTGTGAAGAACAGAACCCACCATGCTGATTCTCTGCAAGGCTGGTGTTTGGCAGCAGTGGAAGAAGTGACTGTCCTTTGAGATTTGAGGGGGAAGTGGGCAGGGGACATGGGAAGAGTTCCCCTTACTTGACATTCCTAAACAGTGTGGAAGAGAGACAGAAATTAAGAGTGAAAATCCCTGGGTGTATCCTGATCCAAAATCACATACAGAGGAAAGGGAGTGGGCCTTGCTTCAGCACTGCTGAGTGTAAGAATTGCAGATCACTGACACTGCAATGAGATGTCAGCTCTCCCAGTTGGTTTTACATCTGTAAAGATTATTTCTGGAAATGAGGATTTCAATGTATCTTTGAAGGACATAATTTAAGCTATAACAGGCAATAAGAGGAGAGACGGTGGACTCTTGGAGGTTGTATCCATCCCCAGTTCCATCCCCCGTACTCCCCCCCCCCCCGTTCCTTCTATCTCCCTCCTTTCTCCACTAATAGCTCTATTGCATCCTATCTTTGGCTTTCAGGTAGGTTTCCCTAGTGTGACAACCCTATGGGATATCGATCATAATGTAGATGCAGAATCGCAGAATCAGCAAACTCAGGATCTGTGGATGTCAGTGTGTTCTAGGGATCAACCCCAGGGCTTGCACATATTAGGCATGGCAAGCACTGTAGCATGCCTCAGGGCACCGAGTGGCTGAGGGTCTGGCCCCACCCCAAGGAGGAGCAAGCAGCATGGCCTAGGTGCGTGATGCTGGGTGGGGCAAGGTGTGCAGTAGCACAGAATTGGGAGACTTATGATTGGTCCTGGGAACTGACGTCATTTGGTTTATAAAAGCAAGCTGTGGCAAGGAGTAAATTTGAATTTCATAGTAACAACATCATGAAATTCCTGGCCGTTATTTTTACTAATTATTGCGCACATACAGGTTAAGGTAGTCCTGCATTTCGTTTGGGTGGCCAGCGGGTTGGAAAGAGATTCCTTTGTGAATCACCAATCTGAGTAGCTGGTGTTGTGAGTCGGAGCTGAAGGGAGGCAATCAGCCATTGGCCTGAAATTCCTGTACAGGCTCTGGGCAGGTGAGAAGTCATGGCCAAGAGTGGAACACGTGTCTCATGGGTCCAGCCTAAGAGCCTAAGTTGGAATTACCACTTAGGCTGGACTATGGGAAGTAGCTGGCTGGTCTCTGAGCAGTGTCCAAAAAGAGGGCACTGTGTCCCCATCCCCCTTAGCAAGGCCGTGTGGTCCCTGTTCAGCATAAAAGGAAAGCTTCCTACAAAGCACTCTATCACTAAGCTAAGAATTATTATTATTATTATTATTATTATTATTGCTAGTCACAGAATTACAGCCTTCAAGAAAGACTCAGTTTTGCTCAGTTACCAACAACTCTCACTATATGATGATTAAATTTCAGGTCCTCTGAGAGTTCAGATACGGAAAAGAGAAGGCTTAAGAATCTTTCTATCTGAGCCGGGCGTGGCACATGCCTTTAATCCTAGCACCTGGGAGGCAGAGGCAGGCGGATTTTTATGAGTTCAAGGCCATCCTGGTCTACAGACATCCAGGACAGCTGGGGCTACAGGGAGACCCTGTCTCCAAAAGACCCAAAAAAAAAAAAGAAAGAAAAGAATCTTTCTATCTGAAAGCAACTAATTGTGACGTTACAAGGTGAATCTTTTAATGAGCCCTAGAGTTAACTTATGGCATACTTTCAGACATGGTAATTAATGTATATGTAATTAAAGTATATATCCATATTTTAGAGTAATATAAAATTAAAGAGGAAAAATGTGAACTCCTAAATATATATGAGAGTTAACATACAGTTCCTTCCTGGTGGACATAACTCTGGTACACATATCACATATATAGGCATATTTTGGAGCAATACAATGGGGAGGAAACCACAACAACATAGGGACTGGGTCAAAGAATGGACTGATTAGATAAATTCTGCCCAAAACAATGGACCTTTACTAAGAAAAACTTTAAAAAGACTGAGAGAAAGATGAAAGACATGTATGGCAGAATGCATGATCTGGGGTGGGGTGGGGTGGGGTGGGGGAAGGAAAAGGGGAATGTGTCTAAATGGAACTGAGAAATGATGTCAGAAATACACAAAAACATCAATAAAAGTATTAGTCAAAAAATAAATTTGGTATAGGTTAAGTGGAGGGTAGAGAAGGATTACATGAAGATGAGAATACAAGAGGCCAAAAAACTTCCCACTACTGTGCTTTGCCACCACTGTGCTTTGCCACCACTGACTGGCTCTGAATACCACCAGCCTTTATATATAGAAGCAGAGGAGTGTGCTTCTGGGTGACTTCAGGCTGAAAAGCAGCAGTACCTCCATCTTCACACCAATCAGGAAACTGGGACAGTTGGTCCTGAAGGCCAAGGCCTGCATTCTCCACTGCTGCCCGACACACCCCCTCAGTTCACATGTTCCCTAAACAGACCTTGTTTCTTGCTGATGTGGAGACATGGCTCAGTGGTTAAGAGCATCGACTGCTCTTGTAGAGGACCCAGGTTCGATTCACAGCACCCACATGGCGGCTAAGAACCATCTTTAACTCCAGTTCCAGAGGAATCTGACACCCTCTTCTGACCTCTGAGGCATTGCACGACACGGGTGCACAAACCTACATGCAGACAGTACGCTTATGCACATAAAAAATAAATAAAATTATTTTTAAAAAAATAGGGCTGACGCTGCCCTTTCTTACTGTTTGCAGTTAGGATAGACTCATGGGGAGTCCCCCCCAGGAAGCTGCGTTGGTGAACTCTACTTGGTACATTCCTGAGTGCTGCCAATCTCTCTACACATTCTTATTTATTTATACTGGAGATGGACACCAGACCTGTGCATGCTAGGAAAGCACATGTGCGCTGCCCCTTCACTGCATCTCTGGTCAATTTCCTGTACAATTTGAGCTCTAGAAACTGATGAAGAGCTGCAATGAGGAAAGGTCAGCATAACCAGCCCAGACACATCTATTTAGCTGAAGATGCTCTGTTAACATTGGAAGTCAATGGATACTCTGAAAAGAAAAAGTGCACCAGTACAGTGATCCTTGGTATATTTCCCAAGCATCTTGTCGGGAAGACCTTGGCCCTCCATATATTTGAAGGAATCATTCCCCTCTTCTTCAGGCTCTTTTCAGTGTGGTTTAAGGAGTTATCCACCTGAAGGCTGGAGGGTATTTAGTAGAGGAGAAATGCATCTCCATTGAAGGTCAGCAAAGTAGAAAAGATGCTGTTGTAGAAGAGGTGACGGGAAGATAGGGTTGATCCCGCATTCCCAGAAGAAGGTTAATATTAAAGTTCCAAATAAATGGACAAAGATACTCCACTGAGGAAAACGGCCAAGGCAGGTAACACACAGCTGCTCATCTGTGTTTTGTATACAGGATGGTTTGATGTATGCAGGGGCCCAAACTTCAGCTGTTTAGGCTTCTCTCAAAGTCTAAGACTTACATGATTAAGGTATTTTCTCCTAATACTCCTGTACATGTGCAAATATTTTCCTGAAGAAAGTGAAATTCTTGGCCACACCCCTATAGTTTGTTACCTTCTGTCTTGATACCCTGTATGCATGCAATGGACATGGAAGCAAGAAGAGGGCATCAGATCCCCCGGAACTGATGTGACAGATGGTTGTTAGCTACCATATAGGTTCTGGGAACCAAAGAGAGGTCTTCTACAAGAGCACCTGGTGCTCTTAACCTCAGACCCAACTCTGAAGCCCCTGGGACTTCATATGTTTTTTAACAATGTGAAAGAAGTAGAAGAACGTGTTTTCATTAAGGAGCACTGTGCCGAAGATGACCTTACTAAGGATCTTAAAGGTGACTTACAGACAGTCCCTTGAAAAGGATGCAGTGAGTTCTTCTTTTGAGACGTGCCCAGGGATATCCTTTCCTCCTGATGTTTAATTCTTTCCTCATCTTATTCTGTCCTCACTGCTAATGTTCCACGTCCTTGCCATCCAACCGTGTTCCATCCCCAAAGAGCACTCTTAGATGGTTTGTTCTCCATAATCTTCCTATTAAGACTTCATTTAACACAAAATTTATCACCATGTTTTGTTTTTTTTCCTGGTTGTCAACACAGGATTTCATGTATCTCAGGCTGTCCTCAAACTTGCTTGCTGTGTAGTGGAGGCTGGCTTTGAACTTTGATCCTCCTACCTCTACCTCTAGAGTGGTAGGATTACAGGCATTTGCCACTACCCACTCCCAGTTTGTGCAGTACATGGGCTCAAGCACCGGGCTTTATTTATGGTAGACAGTCACTCTAGCAGCTAAGCTTCATCCTCAGCTCCTCACCATGCATTCTGGATTCTATTTTCATGAGAACAAAACCAGGAACAAAAGAGCTAGTTTATAGGGCTAATGTGTAATACGTAAGACAGAATAATTAAATACAACAATTCAATCTTCTAGGTTTTTTGGATTTCTGCTTATTGGTAATCGAAGGGCCTCTTCCTCTTCTTTTCTTTTTAAAAGAAAGCCTCAAGACAGAGGGAGACCATAAACATTGGCCCCAGATAGATTTGAATTTGACCCAACTTTACCGGATGATTGAAGTGTGACTGGACAAGCTTGGCATCTCCTGAGGTGCGCCCCCATTTTGGTGTGGACAGAAATGGCAATGCTGCAGAATTCCTGTAAGGAGTAGAATTAAGTCTTAAATCTTTTATTTTGTTTGAGACAGGGTCTAATATATATATATATATATATATATATATATATAATATATTATATTATATATATTATTCCAAGCCAGCTGGGGATATATCCCCAGATGGCTTGGAATTCCCTATGTAGACCATCCCATTAAATAAAGTCTTCATTTTCAGGATTTGTCTACAGGATCCCAGCACCGTGATGATTCTGCAGAGAGAGGGGTTGGAGCCATCAGTGTGGTTCTTAAATTTTAAGGCTGCTTGGAGTACTGAAAATGTTCATGTACATCAAGCCAGAACCAAAGTACCTGACACTTGGTGGGAAATCAATAGATCTATCAACATTCTTTTTTTATATCATTAAAGATATAAGCTATAAGGAAGAAAAGTAGATATGGAAAAGGTATAAAGCTAGTTAGGAACTAGCAGGGCAAACAAAGTCAGATACTTGCCCACTTCTAGTTCAGGTCCTGACTTTCATTACTGTGCACCAGCGCTAGAAGGTCGAGGGGCACCCAGGCCAGGAAGGAGGCAGTGAGAGAAGATGGCATTTGGGGTGGGGGTGGGGGGCACGAGCTTTCCAGCAGCTGTGGTGCAGCAGCATTTGCTAATAGCTGGAAAGTAGGAGCACTGTTAAGAACTCACATATGCAAGAAGTGGGGTGGCACTCATTGCTTCAGAATCAGTGATATTTATATTTTTGTCTGATGATTAAAAGGGCATGGTGGCACACTCCTTTAAGGCCAGCCTGTTTTGGATAATGAGTTCCAGGCCAGCTGGGGCTTCAGGGAGACCCTGTCTCAAAAAGACCAAAATAAATAAATAAATAGATAGATAAATAAATAAATAAATAAAATAAATAAATAACATTTTTTTTATATTAAAATTTTAAACATAGAAAAAAAAATCTAAGGTGAAAATGATCCATAACAGGGAAGATCGCTCATCATCTGCCTTAGTCCTCAGGGTTTAATATATTTTTTCTTGTAGAATTTGAACTTACTTTACAAAAGCAACATATCTACATTTTTTACTTAATTTAAAACTGTGACCATTGTCCCATTGTCCCAGTCTAGTCTTTTAGTGCATCTTCTTCAAAAATGTGTTATTAAAAATTTCAAGCATAAAAATATGGTTTAGAATAAAGGCTCTCATATTCCCATTACCCAGATTCATGAGTGATTAATTTATGGCCAATTTTCTTGCATCTATGCACTGCCAACTCTCACTGGAATCCTTAGGATAACTTGAAGTAAATCCCAGACACCACAGAAATTTATGTATAAATATTGGGACATGTATGTATCTGCAAGACATAGTGTTCTCAGGAATGTATTTATAGTAATATTACCATCTGTGAGAATATTAATAATTCTAATACATCATTAAATATGCATTCACTGTTTACTTTTTCTTATTGTTAATATTTTTAACTATTTGACCCTAGATTAGATTTTTGGCATGTGAGAGATTAGGCAAAAAAAAAGAAGAAAAATCCCTGAGTTTAATTTTGAAATATTATATGAACTCAAAATATATTTTATCGCCCTCCCTGATCCCAAAACAAGAACTAGCCTATTAACAAAAATAGTATTCACACCAATACTATAGATTCAATTACCATGTCCAACTTTAAAGAAATATGATCTTGCTTTTGAGAAATATCGGATTCCAGATCAGGCATAAGAAATGAATAAAGTAGGCCCTAAACATCTTATAACAAAAAGCAAAAAGGCTGTAAGACTACTAGGACCACTTCAAAGGATTCAGGAACTTGAACCATCTCTCTCTGGCCAAAGGTGTCATCATTCTAATGCCACAAAGGATAAATTTAGTGGGCTAAAGCGTATCAAATATGTGCAAACCTATGAGCTCAGAAGATTACCCACACATACAATTCAAAGCACTCATGGGCCACTTCAAAGAAACAAAATTATTATTTTAATAATAAGTAATGAAAGAGAAATCATTAACTATTCATTTTGGTTTTCCTTCCTAAATTATATCTTAAGACGGAAAGTGGTTAATATTTCATATCTAGTTATACCCTTCCAAAAAGAACTTGAAATAATTGATATGAAGAAAATTCTTTTCTGTACTATCTCAGTTGAGAAAGTGGAAAGATGGCACGGTTAGAACACCACTGTGTTCTAGCCTTATTGTTTTTTCAATGACTGTAACTTCACCAGGGAACAAATAAAAACAAAGAAAGCAAACTGCTCACCATTTTGTTCACAATTATTCCATTTCCTCTTAAACCTCACTTCATTTTCCCAGTCTGTCCCTCTGACTTTGAACTTGACCATGGGATAGCTTTGAATGATAGTATATTAGCAAACCTGACATATGTCACTTCCAAAGACAATCTTTAAATACATCTGTGTGCCTTGGTTCTCTCACCTTTAAAGCTCTGTCATTGATCATGAAAACTTCAAGTCCCAGCCAGTGACTGCTTCCTCACTGTGTGTTTTACAGTGAGAACACACACCCTGTATCTTAGAATAGAGTCAAGGCTAATCTGTAGAGCTCCCAAGCAAAAGAACAGCAGTAGCTGTGTTAAGCCACTTACGTCTGAGGAGTTAGCAATAAAGTAGTGTGCTGGTTAGTTTTCATCAACTTGACAGAAACTCCAGACACTTGGAAAGAGCAAATCCCAACTGAGGAATTAACATCCATCAGGCTGGCCTGTGGCCATGTCTGTGAGGCATTTTCTTAATTGCTAGTTAATGTGGGAAGGCCCAGCCCACTGTGGGTGGTGCCATTCCCTAGGTAGGTGGGCCTGGGCTGTCTGACAAAGAAGTGTTCCTCCATGGTCTCTGCTTCAGTTCCTGCCTCGAGGTTCTTGTCTGAAGAAATTTGTCATCTCTCAGAGATGGGTGGTGCCTGCGAAGTTGATAGATGAAATAAGCCCTTTCTTCCCAAGATGCTTTCTATAATCATGTCTATCACACAGGGAAGCCAAACCAGGACAAGCAATCTTGCCAAAAATAGTCAGTTTCATTTGAGCAAGTTTCTGTAGCCACCAGTTACAGGAGGCACAAGGGGCAGAGGAGCAGGTCAAACTGCATCATGTGGATTCACTCGGCAAACCAGATGAAAATCCCAGTGTCTTTGCAGAAAAATAACAAATAAAGGAGATGGCAGAAGAAATTAATGACGGGAGAAATTTAAGACCCACTCAACAAACCAAATTTAATATCGTGGTTTTAATCTCTTCATGATACTTTTATGAATACTTAAGTTGGCCTAACTTTTCATTTTAACAAGAAATACTATGATAATATTTTGTTGCATATACAAGGCTTTGTACACATCTGTTTTCTTTCCCTAGGAGAAAATACTGGAAATTAAATTCTTTGATATATAGACATTTTGAAAGTTTGGTAAATATTGCTTTTATTTCTACTTGATTCAACAAATCATATTTATTTATTTGTTTAGTATTTAAATATTTTTACTGCATATATACCATGCAGTTCTGTTAGGTTCTATGATCTCCTTAAACAATTCAATTAGAACTATAAAAGGATTGATCATAAGTAGTAGAGCATTTCAGAAAAGGGAAAGCTGTTTGGCTTGGGATGACCCCAAAAGTCCTCAAACAGAAGTTAGAGTCTTCATCCATGCCGGAAGACAGGAAAGACTCACAGAGCTAAAGAGGGGATAGGCCAGACTGGAGAACCTAAATTAGTCAAACTGGGAACACAAGTAGAATTTGATTTGAATAATTGTGTTTTGCTTTTTTATCATAGATAGCTGTCAATATTTCAAACTTAGAGGTTTCAAATAAAAATCTGTTTTTCTAGTTCATTATAATAAAGTGAAAACTTGACAATATCAATACACAGTCTTTCTTGCTACCAGTTGAGTTGAAAGTTATCTCTACCATTTAGAAGCAGCTTGCTCTGTCCGGTGTGCTGTTGCCCCCAAGTGGCCATCCTCACTCTTTGCCTGGTCCCTGTGAACTGGAGACCTGGTACAGAGCATGGGAAAAGTCACCAGGGTGGATGAGGAAGATTCTGCCCCAAAGACTCATCGATGAGCCAACTGGAGACAGTGGCTCAATCACACTTGGAAACAGTGTGAGATGGTGTTGAATACGTGACATTGGAATTAGATCATGACAAGTCTTCAGTGACAGTCTCAGAATTGTCCCTAATTCCTGGCAAGGTGGCTTGCTCCAGGCCTGTGTCTGAGAAGGTCCTGTTCTGCTTCTCCTCCAGACACACCTCTCAAGCAGTGGGTGCTCTCAAATTCTAGATCACACTTACCCTCAGGACACAGGAGTGTGATCCCTCGAGGTCTCAATTACCCACAAGGTCAGAGCAGGACTTTTTTTTCTTGGTCTCTCCATCATTATTCCCTTCTAAATCCAAGCCTGGCCAAGAGGTTATAGGAAGCTGAGTCTAGGGAGTTATGGACAAAGTTGGGTGCAAGCTGTATGCTTATACCCATACCTACTTGGATCCTTATTATGAGATGAAACTGAAGGTGAGGAGATGAATAAGCTGGGGACCTTACTTATACTTTATTCTAAGTCTATAAACGGTAAGCAATGGCCTTACCTCAGCAGTACCATAGTGAGGAGGACTAGGAAGGTTTTAGTTTCCCTCTAGAGATCTGATATATCAGGATGAGAAGGCAGGCAGCCAGTAGGCCAGGCTCTTCTAGTAACCTGCAAAAGAGGTGATGAGCCAGCTGACCCGGGGATAGAAACAGAAGCCCAGGAAGAATCAAACACCTATATGTCTCATGGCCACGTACTCTCCACTTCCAAAAAATCCCAGTATTACTCAGACATTTCTGGCACCTTTTTTTTTAATTTTATTTATTTCTGTATGTGTATGAGTGTACTGTCTGCATGCAGGTCTGCGCACCCGTATCGTGCAATGCCGCAGAGGTCAGAAGAGGGTGTTGGATTCCCCCAGAACTGGAGTTCTCCTGGAATTGGAGTTTCAAACAGTTCTCAGCCACCATGTGGGTGCTGGGGATCAAACCCGGGTCCTCTGTAAGAGCAGTCGGCGCTCTTAACCACTAGGCCATCTCTCCAGCCCTGGGACCTCTTGAAGTTCATATTTCTATCAGCAAATCTCAAGAAGCCAGTTATAAATGATGATGGTGGTAATATATTTTTTTAAGAAAACAGTTAAAATTGCTTGGATTTTGTACTATATAAGACTTTAAAGAGTAAAAGCTGGGGTGGCCAGGGATGCAATCTTCGGGGGAGTGTAGGATGAGATGGCTGCAGCAGAGGATGCCTTAATAACACAATGGACTAGACGTTGGTGGGAGAAAGCTAAGGGTGAAATTATGGTGATGGAACAAAGGAAATTTTCAGTAACAGAGATGGAAGGAAGATGGGGTACTATGAAATGGAAGAGGAAGGTAGGGTGGTTATTTATATCTATTCTTCTGTAAGAAGTCCAAAGTATGTGTGCTTAAAGAATGAATAGAAAGTAATTGACTTGAAATAGAAAAGCATTAAAGCTTGGAAATATGGAAGTATGAAAAATGACCCTGAATTCAACATTTGAAATGATTTTTAGAGCTTTCTTTGGTTCCTTTAAGTAATCTTAACAAAATATTCTAATAAAACATTTTGCAAAAACAGTTATCAGACTTCTTGAAAGAAAATATCTATACCAATTCAAGGTAAATGGTATGACTCAAAACATATGAAAGCTGCTGTCAGGCCCCAGAGGGAAGCTCATGCCCCAGTAGTTTTGATTTTGAAGACTTGTCGTGTTGGCAACACTGTGGGTCCCTGCCTATTCTAAATATGGTTTTCTAGATCCAGACACTGAAAGGTTATGTGGGCAAAGCAGTTCTCCAGAGGACAGCTAGAGACTGTACGACCAGCACGGTAGCTGCGCAGGAGGCAGCGGGGTACAAGCTAGAGAAACGCATGACAGCATCTGCTCACTAGTCACCGTCTGCCCAAACGCATCATGCAGTGAGGAATCATATACTTTCATCAAAGTCAAAACTGAAAGACCATGAGGAAGCTCCAGGCAGAGAGGGAAGAAAACTGTTGAGAGAGGTAACATATCTAGAAACAGGTTTCTTCTGTTCTTTCAAAGCCAGGAGATTTGGGACAAATCACTCTGTTCCTCTAAGTTTGTTTCCTCATCCACAAAAAGGATATGTTGAGAGTCAGAGCAGAAAATTAATATACTATGCATATATGCTATACAAGTGAGCTATCCATTCATTGTAGCATAAATAGAAAAAGGCCCGAAGTGTTATCTAGGGTGAACTGTGAGTGTTCTCTTTGTGGGAGTGTGGCGGGTAGTTGCAGAAAGAAGTGTGGCAAAGGGAAGATTCGAGCCATGTAGGATGTTGCAATGTGAACAAATTAGTTAACTTATCTGCACCTCAATTTCCCATCTGTAAAATACGAGTAGGTAAAACACCTACTTGATAAGGTTGCTTCGAAAACTAAATAAGTTAATATATAAAAATCATTTATTACAGCACCCAGCATGAAGCAGGAGTAACATAATGTTAGATATTTTTAAAAAATATTTTTAGGAGGCTGGAGAGATGGCCTAGTGGTTAAGAGCCCCAACTGCTCTTGCAGAGGACCCCAGTTGGATCCCCAGCACCCACCCACATGGCGGCTGAGAACCGTCTTTAACTCCAGTTCCAGGGGAATCCAACACCCTCTTCTGACCTCCATAGCATTGCACGACATGGGTGCACAAACCTACATGCAAACAGTACATTCATACACATAAAAAATAATTAAAATTTTTTTTAAAAGAAAAAATATTTTTATTATTTTTTTATTTTATGAGTATGAGTGTATTCATGCAATGCCCATAGAGGTCAGATAGTGTTCCATTCGCCCTGGAACTGGAGTTACAGATGGTTGTTAGCCACCATGTGGTTGTTGTGAACCAAACCCTGCTCCTCTTCAAGAGCCATCTCTCCAGCCCCAGTGTTAGATACTTCTAGTTTTTTTTTCTTTTGCTTATTCCTGCTTTGTAATTTTCCTACAACGATTAAACATTGATTTTCCAATAAGACAAATGTATAAAACCCAAAAGTTCTTTGTAACATAAATTGTTAATAATTGGCAGACGTTTTAATTAATTTCTATTCTAAGTGGAAATAAAATCATTAAAACACTCAAAGCAAGACATCACAGAACAATGGCCATAAGCTTTCTGCTGCTTTCTTCAGAATGGAAAGGTTCTTAGGAGTGAGCTTTCTACATTTTCATGGGTTTTTGTTGCTATTATTTTTATTCCTCCATTTGCACAGCAGCAGGAACCTGAAGTCCTGCCTTCACTATTGCTTTGCTTGCAACCAACCCTGTAAATGTAACATCCATATTTCTGCTTTTCAGCTCTCCGGGGGTGGGGAGTGATCTTGCACTCACCCAAGCTGTGCAGTGTTGTTGCTTTTTATAAGAACATAAGAAGGTAGATGCTACCCCACTCACTGTAGACAAATGGATGCAAAATGGTTGAATCAGCAGCAATTCCTGTCAGACTCTCAGCCCCGTGGACAATAAACCCCTCCTTCAGCCAGACGCCTCCATCACAGCCTCTGCTGTCACCGCCACATGCAAACTCAGCATGTTCTCCACAGACCAGGTATCTCTTGCTTGGAGTGTGAGGTCAGGACTTCCAGTTGCTGTTTTATTAAGAATATTCAGCTAGTTGAGCAAGGCCAATATTGAAGACATTTATTATTTGGATTGTTCAATTCCCTGGGAATTTTCTTCTTACTGCTAGGAGAAAATGGCCATACCTCTCTCTGTTCAGCTTACACACACACACACACACACACACACACACACACACACACACACACACTATGCTTTAGGTCAAATTATCATCAAGGAGTCAGTAGGAGAGCTCTTAAAATGGGCTGCTGCAATCATGCTTCAATCCAGCCACTACACTTGGCAGGTAATTGCAAGCCAAGGGTGAGCCACAAATACCATTAAATACAGACATTATCGCTCCCAACGCCCACAAGCGCCATCGTAATAACGAGCTACCAATATGCCCAGATTCCCTGATCACATGGACTATACATTTCACAAGAACTTTCAGAGACCAGACTGATGGAAGAATTCTCCATGCTGTAGGATTTCTTTGGAAACTAGCTATATTGGAGATAAAGTTAGTTGATGTAAAACTAAAATGGCAATGGGTTTGCTGAAAATGTGGAGAGATGAGAGGTTTTTCTTGGTTGCTTCAGCTCTTTCTCTGGAAAGTTTCTTTCTTTTTCTAGCAAGTCTATTTGCATGACTCTCTAGACCTAATTGGCAAGCAGAAATAAACAAATCATAGGCACTTGCCCAAGAATGTTGAGAGAATTTATAGCTGGAATTGTGTATATATTGATCCAAATGGGCATCTTGCCATAGTCTATGAGGTCCCTGGCAGACAGACCTCAGAGTACTGAGCAAAATTATAATACATCAATTATAGCATCACTGAATATTTCAGCACATACTAAAAATAAGGCATCACGATTTCTTTAAGAGGAAATTGTTCCTTATAGAATGACCATACTGCTTCTAGGTACTAGGTGCCGAAATATGAGATTTCAGGAAGTTCACTTTATTCTCATTTTTGAAAACTCTTCAACAAGCTTTTGTCTCAAAGGTAACTTCAAACATTGTCAGCCTGAACTGAGGTAGAGACCCTGAGGTAAATGATTCCTTAAAAGATCATTATTGGGGGGCTGGAGAGATAGCCTAGCAGTTAAGAGCACCAACTATTCTTTCAGAGGACCCGGGTTCTATCCCCAGCACCCACATGGCAGCTAAAAACCATCTGTAACTCCAATTCCAGGAGAACTCCAGTTCCGGGGGAATCCGAGACCCTCTTCTGACCTCTGCGGCATTGCATGACACGGGTGCACAAACCTACATGCAGACAGTACATTCATACACATACAAAAATAAATAAAATTAAAAATAAAAAAATTAAAAAAGATTATTATTGGGGTACTGGGGAGATAGTTTGATGGATAAAGCACTTGCTGCACAAGCTGGAGGACTGGAGTTTGGTTCCACAGCACCCACATAAATCCCAAACAGATGTGGCAGTCCACTTTTTAGCCCAGAGTTTTAGTATATAGAGTAGTAGAGACCAGATGCCTGCAGCAAGCTGGCTAGCCAGACTATCCAAATTGCCAAATTATGGGTTCAAATGAGGGACCTTGTCTCAATATATAAGACATAAAGCAATTGAAGAAGATACCTTTATGTTGTCCTCTAGCCTTTACATGCATGCACACATATATATATATGCAGCCACATACATGCAAACATGCACACACATGCATGCATACCACACATATACACATGGGGCTGAAGGGGTGATCAAGTTGATAGACAAAATCAAAGTTCAGCAGCAAGTAAGTACTTTCCTGCACAAAGAATTTTAAATAGAACAGTTGCCAGAAAAAAATGTCAGTTGATGCATGTTGTGGATAGTGGGAAGAGAGGACAGGAGAGAAGGACCACCTTCAGGACTGCAAGGACACTGGTGATATAATGGAATTCTGGGGGAAACAACTGAGTTGGATATTTGAGCTTCAGAGTGACAATGTATTTAAGGAATAAGAAGTATAAAAATTGCCTCCAAAATTGTTGTCTCTGACATGATTTGTCTAAATAACAAATATTCACAGTCTTTTATGTGCAAAGTACATATATGCAAATTCTAGAAAGGGAGAATTTTTGCATCATAAAAAATATCCCAAAGATGTACAAGCAGTGTGTTGCTGAATTCAAAGGGGAATTCTGGTTATCATTAGAATGCTAACCAGGGAGAAAATGGAGAGGAGTCTTCAACCTTTACACAAAATCATGTTGTGTGCACATCTGGAAAGCTGCTTCGGCACTGGCATGAAGAAACACAGTGAAGCAACTGAACAGGGAATATGGGCTGGGAGGACAGAAGGCCTGATTCACACTTGAGGGGAGACAGAGCTTGTTCATTAGCCAAAAACTCAACACTGTTAATGAAATTCCATGGGCTGCTGAAAGGATTCAGAGCACCTTAATCAGTGTCCTTCCCTTCTTGTGAAAATTCTAATGAGATAGGTAGGTAGGTAGGTAGGTAGGTAGACAGGTAGATAGATGATAGATAGATAGATAGATAGATAGATAGATAGATAGATAGATAGGTAGATAGATAGATAGATAGATGATAGATAGATGACAGATAGAAGATAGAAGATAGATAATAGATAATATAATAGATAAATGACAGATAGGTAGATAGATAGATGATAGATCAATAATAGACAGATAGATGATAGATTCTATTTTTATTGCTTACTTCCATTTCATTCTTGTAACCTTTAAATCAAACATCCATACTCAATGCTCCCTGAAATAACTCTTCTAAGAAAAGTGATACTTTCCTTTTTCAAAACTCACAGAGATTGATTTCTTCTCATTTTCTTTGTCTTTCACCACTAGCCATTCTCTTCTGAAATTCACAGCTGCTGTGTTGTCAACCTTCCTGGCTTCTCTTCTGCCTTGATGTATTTCCTAGCACGCCACTCTTCTCCCTTGATGTGTAAACACAGGTTCATCTGTGGCTCTTATTCTACATGCCCACCCACGATCTTCACCATACAAGCAACCTTAACAGCCGCCTAGTCTGTGATTGCTCCCATGACCCTCCTCTGTTCCCACAATCCTTCCTTCCCCCAAGTTCTAGATCCAAGTCTTCTTGGATGTCTCAGAAAATTATAAAAATAAGGTATCTGAAATCAAGCCTAAGATTCTCCCCACACCCCAGCATACTTCTTCTCAGTCTCTGTCCCAAAGGCTATGTTGGGTCTTGGGGCATGATAGAAAGGCATTGGATCTCTAGGCTGGTCCAAACTTCTAACAGCATGAACAGAGATGCTTGGGGAAGACTGTTACCCTCACACCTCCTCTGTGGGAAGCATGTCGAGTACCCAGGTTAACCATTGCTTGTAGTAAGAGCTTCTGCTATATCCTTATCACTAAAACAAGGTTCAAGACTCAAAATCATCCTTTGTATACCTATTCAAGCATCAAATTCCATCAGTTTTATAGTAGCAGCTGTATTATATTTTCTAGTGGAATATGCACTTGAGTGGTTCTGTCTTCGAAACTGACCCTTAATTCATCAATGCTTTCTTATACATTAAGAAAAAAAAAGAATCGGCAGAAGTTCTCACATCTTCTACACTGGTCTCACTAGACGACTCAGCTTGGTTTGCTCCTGCTACTTTGAAGACTGCAGGTGACCAAGCACAAAGTCTACAGCCACAATGCACAAGGTCTTTTATCACTGAGAGCCCCATGTTCCATCCATTGATGCTTGATCACCAAGAGTGCAGCCCCTGGTGCTTCTTCAGGGGATGCACCTGCTCTCACACATCTCCATCTTTGTGCATAATGCAGCTCTCTGGGACTTCCTTTCTCCTCCTTTCCCTAGTGGACTCTTTATTATCCTTCAAGGATTAACTCAAATGTTACTTATTCTGCCACATTTCCTCTAAGCCTTTGTTCACACTCTCCTCCTCCCCCCAGCTGCCATGGAAGGAAGAGCCATCACCATCAGCACCACCACCCTCTCAGAGCTCAGGGCTCCTTCTATAGAATGTAAGCAGAAGTCTTTCATGCTAGTCAGCAGATGTTTTTACTTGACTCCCTCACCCACCCCAAATTAGATTTCACTCTGTCTGAAATCATACATTTTCATCTTTGTATACCATAGACTTTGGATTGTTTGGCACATTGTAGGTGTCTTGTGAAGGTTGAATGAGTGAATAAATATGAATGGATATACTTAACAAGGGCCTCCTCAGTTACCCTAGGCTGGCTCAGGATGCAAAACATTCCTCATGCTTGCATCCAAAAAGAAGCTGGTGGAAGGAACCCAAATATTGACTATGTGGATAGGCTATGTATGCTTTACCATACAGGAATAGCATGTATGTGCCCCCCCCCAAACCCTTCCAACTTCTAAATGTCATGTCACAACCATACCATGCGGTGTCGCTCTTCATGTATATGGAATACATCGATGTCTTGTGTGTTAATTCTGTAGGAAGTGGTGCTGGAAAGGACTCTATTCCATTAGGAATTATCTATTAAAAATGTGTGTGCAAGTGTTTTTGGTAGTCTTCTCTTTAAGAAGTGGAACTCAATTCCTTAGTCATCGAATGTGGGCTGGAATTGATGACTAGCTGCCAAGAAAATAAATGAAGTAGAAGTGTTGACATAAGATTTCAGCCTCTAGAAGTTTGGAAGCTGGAGAGATGGTGGCTTTCTCCCTGATTGCTTACTCTCTTGTGGTTTACTTGCTGTAAGGAAGACTTGTTTCTGTGTTGTAGGAGAAGACATTTCTGTTCTCTCCACAGAGGTACAAATGGCGAGGAGCTGAGGTTTCTTGCCAATGGCACATGAGTGAGCTACATTGGAAGCAGGGCCATGCAGTCCTGCTCAGTCCCTCATATGACTGACACGCCCAGAATAACTTCTCTGCCTTCCCACAGATGTGCACGAACACACAAACGTGCACAAAGATAACATCATTGATCATGATTTGAGTCAACTCCCCAGACATTAGAAATATGCTCTCTTTCCCTCTGTAATCTGTGGAAAAGACGAGAGAGAGAGAGAGAGAGAGAGAGAGAGAGAGAGAGAGAGAGAGAATAGTTCTCAAGTTCTCAAGGCAGGAGGTAAATTTATGGAACTCATTAATCTACAAAGTATGATAAACTAAACCTATTTCTAGATTTTAAAAGGGCTCAGGTACATTTATGGATGATATTTGCTCATTAGCTCATTCATGAATCACTCTAAATCACCTACGCAGTGTCCATCACTGTGCCTGATGATGGCATGATGCTTGACCATTAAGGAAAGAGGTTTATGCTTGGAAGAGGCATTCAGAGCCTCTAAGGATATGATGGCAGACATGGTGCCGTCCTTCAAACCTTAGCAGAGTGCCCCCCAGGAGGAATCCTGGGACTGAGAAGATTAGGAGAGAGTTAATTATGCCCCAGAATTCAAGGCTTCTGAGTCGATCACCCACTGCCAAATAAGAAACCCATCATTTTTTAGCATCAAGTGAGGTTCTTTTGATAAATGTGCCCTCTCAACACAGTGCTCCAGACATAAACATGAAGCATGCAAATCACAGAATGTGACTGTAGCCACAAACATAGTCTCACTAGGCTTTTCCCATCCAGAAATTTTTAGACACTTTAACAGGAAACTTGTAGCACAGATGGAAAATGAATTCCATCCAAGTTAAGCAGAATAAATGAGAGGGGCTGGAAAATTTCAAAGATAAATAAAATGGTGTAGGAGATATTCCGAGGACCCAGGTTACATAAATGCTTATAAGCTACAAGTGTTTCACACAGTGCTATTAAAGAACCTACAATTAAGGTGTTGGAGGTTTTTCTCCAACATACACACGCACACATACACATGTATCCACACCCTTACTGAGAAATCAATCTCCTCATTACAGAAAAAGAAGAGGTAGGTGTACACAATGGTTTCTGTGCCCCAGGAAGGCTCAGCACGCCTTGTGGAAATGCAATGCCCTCTCAAGTCAAGTCAATATAACCTGTGGAAAGATATAATTTGCTGCTCCTCTGAGAGCTTGCAGACAGCAACACATCCCCAGGAGCCTGCCACTTCTACAAACCCGACACAAAAGTGTGCAGGAAACCCCAAGACTGAGCACGGAAAATGTGTTTTCTTCTGTATAACCAAAGAGATTTGTGTAATGCTCCTGTCATCCCTTCACTAAGAACATCACGGCGGTGTGCACACCTGGAATCGTGTCAGGCTGCGGGTTAGCCAAGTTTCCTGAAGGACACGTATGGAGCTCTGAAGTTTTGGCATAGCTGGCCATCACCAGCCCTCTTTTCCAGGGGCAGCTCATAACTAGTGCTTGAACAATTTAGACCCACCGTCGCCTAGGCCAGATTATTAGTAAACTGTACCTAACAACAAAAAAAAAAACGATATGAGTAGAACCAAAATTTTGTATCATTTCCTTAAGAGTTCTCAATGTGTGGTTCCTGAGCCAGAAATACCACCATCAACTGGGAACTTGTAAGAAATATAAAAATTCTTACATAGACTTATCTCAGAACAGCATAATAAATACATGCATTTTATTCATCGGTTTAAAAAGACAAAACAATAACAACAACAAAAAACTCAATATAAGCTTCTGATCTCAGTGAGAAACTCTGGGGTTGGTCACGATCTTAGCATTTTCATGGGTCTCTGGGGAATCTTGAGTTATGTTAAAGTTTGAGAGCCACTGCTTTAGAGATGCAAGTCATATGTTATCCCATCATCGGCCAAAACAAGATAGTATAAATAACAGAGAGTTTGGTTGATTAGTCATGTAGTAGTTATGGGTGAAAATGTATGACTTCTCAACCTAACTTTTTTCAGAAATTATGTTTAAAATGGAAGAGAATGCCTACCTTAAATGTTAGGGTAACTGCTGCCAGGATGTTTGTGGATCCTGTGTCCACCAATCTTAAACTTTCCTCTCTGTGGTTTTTTTTTTTTTTAATTTTGTTTGGTTTGTTTATGATTTGTTTTGGAAATAAGGTCTTGTGTTGTACCCCTACTAGTCTCCAATTTGCAGCAATCTTCCTGCCTCATCCTCCCAAGAGCTTGGATTGAAAATTTGTGCCACAGTGCCTAGCTTTAATCTTAAACCTTCTAGCAATGTATTATAATTGAGTACAGTTCAATACATTTCAGACTGGATTAATACTTTCATGGAAGAGAGGGACAAATGGGCAGTGTTGTAAGGTGTTGATAATGACTATGTTTGAGCTGTGTAAATACACCCTAACTACACACAGAAAGGTGGCCACATCTAGGTTCTTACACAGATAGGCAGGGCAGTAAGATCTTACTGTCATTCAACTTTTTTGTTTAGAAAATGTAAGCTTCATTCATAATTAAAGAAAAGGAGAATCTGTGGCTTCCACACTTGTTAAATAGCCTCTTGATTCAAGGTTTACACAACTATTAACATAATGTCAGTTCTGTGCTTCCAATACAATGTTATCATAACACTGTAACCAAAGTTGCTTTATGATTGTGGGAGCCATTAGAAGCCTTGCAATTTGTCTTAGGGCAGTGATTCTCCTTTCTCCTTCTAACCCAAATGTTCCCTCTCCCATACTCTCAGTGCTCCAGTCACATACCTATGTACTTATTACCTTTAAATATAGATATTGCCTTGTATTTCATATAATACAAGCATGGTTATAATCCCTGGCCCTATAACCGATACAAAGACCTAAATAATTGCATGTGTACTCTTATACACAATAGAAAGCAATAGTATCAAGAAATGAAAACTCCACATTCAAATATTCCATTGTTCTTGATGTGCTTGCTTTCTATAGGTATTATTAATTCTGGGAAGCTGGGCTATAATTTCTTTAACCATAACCACTCAATTATAGCTCTGAAGGTAAGATTTTCTTTCTCTTACTATTTAGTGAAAGTGTTTTCTACAATCACATTTCTTGATGATAGTCAATATTTAGACTACAAAAAAATGGTATAAAATGTATAGAAATGCCAGGCATGGTGCTGCATGCCTTTAATCCTAGCACTTGGGAGACAGAGGCAGGCGGATCTTTCTGAGTTCAAGGCCAGCCTGATCCACAGAGTGAGTTCCAGGCCAGCTGGGGCTACAGGGAGACCCTGTCTCAAGAAGACCAAAAAAATGTATAGAAAATGTAGTTCTGAGGTCTTTTGAGATACCATAAAATTTATTAGATAATTATCACTGAAATTTCACTGTGTTATTTTTCCTATGATAAGGTTCCAATATTTCCTATAGGGGTAATTATTATGAACATACAAAAACATTTGAGGAGTAGTTCTGTAAGTGCATGGAGGTGGGAGAGGAGGCCAGACTGGTTAAAGGTGCCTCTGGGAGATAGTCAAGCTTGGTTCCACAGAAAGTTCTCTCCATTTCAAATCTTATCATCTCACTATTTTCAAAATCAAGTTGGAAGATAAAGTAGTGTTTAAAACCTGTGGCCCCCCCTAAGGAACACTGTGGTCCCCCTAAGGTCCCCCTCCAGTAAGTCCTGGCACTGTGGCACCCCAAACCAGATTCCAGAAGTTTCTAGAAGAGTGCATTTCTACCTTGTTCTTATATACTGGATAGCACTCTTAGTAAGGCAACAGTTATTCTGATCCTCCTAAGCTTCCCCTGCTCCTGCTTTCTACTGTAGCATTAATCCCTAGAGTTCCTTTCGGGTAGGGTCGTCATGTGGCTAGTGTATCTACCCAGAGCTCTTTAGCAAAGCTTTTATTTCTAGTAACATAAGACATATAAAAGTCATTTTCCATTTGTGTGTCTGCCCACTCCTTCTTCTTTAAAATGCTAATGTTAAGACCTGATGTCCCCAGCTGTGAGGCTACTCTGAGGCCTACACACAACTTGAGGACAAAGTGTGATGGTATTCAGAATGATGAGTGGAAAGAAAGGATGGGGACAATCTCTAGAGAGAGTCATTGAGTCATAAGATCAAGAATGGAACAGTCTGCCTCCAAATCAGTGAAATATAAAATAATCAGATTTCTGCATTGATTAAGATTTTTGCCAAATAAGTGTCTGTGGGAATAAAACTTTGTGTGTGGCTTGAAGCGAGAACATGTAAGACCTGTCCTGGGAGATCTCCAGTTATCTGATATCTCTGTGGGCATTCAGAGTTATCTGTAGCAGGAAGATTTGGGATATTACAATGATTCTTGCTTTGCCCTATCTCTGCAAAGTTCCAGGGCCCTTCCCTTGAGGCATTGAGCAGAATGTCACACCTCTAGTTACCTGTTGCACAAACCAGAGTTCTGCACCCCCCCCCATTAGAACCAAGGTGGCTCACCCCTCCCTTCCACCTGCTCCCCACTTCCTTGCTCAAAGCACAGTAGTCTTGAATATACAGACCTCACTGACAGAAAATAACAGAGTTCCTATCCTCCCTGGCTCTCCACATGTGTGTGAGTTCGTTCATTTCCACGGGTGATCTCCTGTGGTTTTTCCCTCCCCCCTTCTTGAGAGAGTGGAGCCCAGAGACTGTTGTCTGTCTGCAGGAAGGAGACAAGTCCTGGAGCTGAGCCAAGAAGGGAAGGACAGTGTGTGGAATGCGGTCACGCGTGACTCAAAGACATTGAACAAATGACAAGTGTTCTAGTTTGTCTTCCATTGCTGTGACAAAACACTCTGACCGGCACCAACTTGGGGAGTAAAGGGTTTATTCAGCTTACATCTCCTGGGTCACAGTTCATCACTCAGGGAGCCCAAGGCAAAACTCAGGGCAGGAACCTGGAGGCAGGAGCTGAAGCACAGACCATGGAGGAATGCTGTTCACTGGCTTGCTCCCCTGGCTCATGCCCAGCCCAACTTCTTATACAGTACACAACAACCTGCCCAGGGTGGCACTACTCATTGTGGGCTGGGCCCTCCCACACTGCTCAACCATCAAGAAAATACTCCACAGATGTGGCCACAGGCCAATCCAATGGAGCCAATTCCCCAACTGAGGCTCCCTCAACCCAGGTGTGTCAAGTTGACACTAAAGCTATCCAGCACAACAAGTGTCTATTATTTTCAGCCCAGCCCAACTTACTCAAAATTGAAACAGCTCCCATAGATTAGAAGTCATGTTTTAGCTTTTCTTTCATTTTTTTTTAAGATAATATCGAGGCTGCAGAGATAGCTCAAGTTAAGAGCACTTACTGCTCTTTCGGATAATCTGGGTTCTGTTCCCAGCACCCACATGGCAGCTCACAACTGCCTGTATGTCCATTTCCAGTGCATCTGACACTCTCTTCCCGCCTCAGAAGATACCTGCACTCCCATGGTGTGAGTGGTCAACATGAACTCATGCAAGCAGCAAACATTCAAACACATTAAAAAAGTAACAAAGTAAAAAATCTTTTTTTGTCTGTGGAAAGCAGAGGAAGATTTATTCATTGAGGTCACATTGGGAAGAGCAGATAAAGGGGCCCACCCCAAGTTCATTTCATGGACTGGTTTGTGCTTTAGGTTTAGATAGAGGAAGAATTCTGCCAAGGAGCAAGAAGTATGGATAGTTAAGTAGTCTTGGTGAAGCTGTGATCTCCCTGAACATTTTCTCAGTTCTAGTACTTCAAGATGTTCAAAGAAGTCTTTATTGCTTGAGGGGACAAGATGGCTCTCAGGATGATTACTTTGCTCCAACATGCAGACTCACCCTCATGAATGTTTGCCCTCATTAGGGCTGTCCTGTGAACTGGTGCTGTCCCAGGAATACAAGGCTACTCAAGAGTAAAAGTTAAGGACATTGGCTTAACTCTGTGCCTTCAGCCAAAATAAGAGACAGACACAAAATCATGCTTTCATCCTGCTTTTAGAGTCAGTGACTTTTAGAAAAAGCAGAAAACTGGCTGCAGAGACGGCTCTGCAGGTAAGAGCCCTGGTTGCTCTTGCAGAGGATCCAGGTTCAATTCCCAGGACCCATATTGTGGCTAACAGTCCCAGAGGATCTGATGCCCCCTTCTTTTTGTTTTTTAATATAATATTTTATTGATGTTTTGTGTATTTCAGACATCATTTTTCAATTCAATTTAGACATATTCTCCTTTCCCTTCCCCCCACACCATCCCAAGATCATGCATTCTGCCATAAATGTCCTGCATCTTTCTCTGTCTTTTTTTATGTTCAGGAATTCACATTTTCCTCCTTTAATTTTATATTACTCTAAAATATAAATACATACCTTCCACCCATATACAGTAATTTCAGAGTCTGAAAATAAGTGGCAGGTCAATTCTAGAGCCCATTAAGAGATTTACATTATAACAACATAGTTGATTTCAGATAAAAAGAAATAAAACAATAATGTTGTTCAGCTTGTCTTTCAACTGGGGACTTGGTGTTAGCATCGACAAATGAAGGAAACCATTCACCATTTGTTTTTCTGGGACTGTGTTACTTCACTTAGCATAATGGCTTCAAATTCCATCCATTTACCTGCAAAGTTTATGATGTCATCATTTCTTTACTGCTGAAGTTGAATAGTACTCCATCGTGTAGATGTACCACATTTTTGTCATCCACTCGTCTGTTGAGGGGCATTTGGTTTGGTTCCAGCTCTTCACTATTGTGAAGAGAGCTGCAATAAAGTAATAAAAACTTAAAAAAATAAAATATCAGATTTAGGGTTAAGAAAGTTTGATATTGCTGGGCGTGGTGGGACACACCTTTAATCCCAGTACTTGGGAGGCAGAGGCAAGTGGAAATCTGTGAGTTCAAGGCCAGCCTGGTCTACAAAGTAAGTTCTAGGCCAGCTGGGGCTATGGGGAGACCCTGTCTCAAAAACACCAAAAAAAGTTTGATATTAATTTTCATTTTAAAAATATTAAAGTCACCCCCACAGAACAAGGAGAAATATGACGATGATGAGGTCGTTCTCCAACTGTAAATTGGAGATAACTATTATAGAGGTAATCTCTTATAAAACTGGTAAAAATGCCTTCTTTAATTGACTAATAGACATAGGAACTGTGAAAAGGATTATACTCTGTTCAGAACCAAATATAATAATAAAGTCCTTGAGCTATGCACTCAGGCAAAGTATATTAATTCAGGAGCTCTGACATCAGCAATGGATTGTTCTACCAGGGGATGTTGGCCAGGGGATCCAAGGCCCCACAAAAGGTAAGGGCTCCTTGCCCCTAAGTTGGGATACCTGCAGGAGGAGAGGCGATAAGACCCGCTGTTTGAGAAGCGTTAACATGGGAGTTGTAATTGAGATCCGCACATTGAACGTGTACACATGGTCTATGGAATGCCAGAGAGTGTTTGCAAAGGCCACTAAACCAATAGAACAAATATAGGTCCTTACGCTGAGTCAAAGCAAGACCCACCGTCCAAGCACCAGCTATTAACCTCACTCTGTAACTGCCTGGAAATACTGTTGCAGCAGTGGCAAGAATGGCTGTATATCCCAAGTCTAATTGGCTATTGGCTCTCTCCTTGGAGGAATAAATCAAGGCTGATGCCACAAGCTACATCTTCCTCTTACCACGGTTAGGAGATGTTATAAGCCACAGTAAGACCCTGTCATATTTAACAGGGGGGAAAATTGTAATTCATGGATTAACATATCCAAACATGTGTCTATGCTAAAGTAACCTACCATAACTATTAGTGCTGCTTAAATACCTATATATCTAATTGCTTGTTCTTCATTAGTAGGATCGAAAGGTTATTCCTGGACAAACTGTCAGCCCATGAAAGGAAACAGCCAGAATTGACCAGAGTCCAAGTCAACAGCTCCAGAGAGAGTGGACTGTTTTACCTCTCATCCACCTGTGCCCCTTTTCTAAGCCTAGGGAACAACCTGCGGAAGAGGGGGCGTGGTAGAATGTAAGGGCTGCGATTGGGGTGAATGGTGAAACTACAGCGATGTAGTCTGGACACTCATTTGATCAACTTGATTGAACAAACAACCTGTCACCCCCCACTGGATGGTGGGGCTGTGGGGGTTTGGGCACAACAGCCTGCAGATTGGTTTTGCACGAAGGATGCCTGTACTCATGGATTATCACTTATAGCTAAAATATGAAAACAAAAAACAAAAAACAGAGAAAGATGCAAGACAGTTACAGCAGAATACATGATCTGGGATGGGGTGGGGGTGGGCGGGAAGGGAAAGGGAAATATGCCTGATCTGAATTGGAAAATGATGTATGAAATGCACAAAGCATCAATAAAAATTAAATTAAAAAATAATAATAAAGGAAGACCCCACTAAAAAAAAAAAAAGATATTAAAGTCAAATGGGGAAATATTTGTTAATCAAGTTGTATCTATCAGGAATCTTAATTCGCTTTCCTACAAATAATAACTGCATGGTTATTGTTATCATAGCAATAATAGTAGTTATTATAGGTCACAGTATTACTATAGATAAAAATTATGAAGCACAGAAATGTTATTGTGACATTGTGTCCAAAGCTACTTTATGATTGTGGGAGCCATTAGAAGCCTTGCAATTTGTCTTAGGGCAATGATTCTCCTTTCCTCTTCTAACTCAAATGTTCCCTCTCCCATACTCTCAGTGCTCTAGTCATGAACCTATGTACTTATAACCTTTCAATATAGATATTGCCTTGTATTTCATATAATACAAGCATGGATATAATCACTGGCCCTATAACCAATATGCTATCAGAGATTGTATTTGTTTATAGCCCTGTCTTCTCAGATTCAGCCCTTGAGAACAGAGACTGCAGACCTGAGGAATGATTTGCATGTACTGAGGTACCCATGATATAACTGTCTGATGCTTGATAAAGGATTTAAATTCTGTTAGGAAAAGTGTATGCTAACAGCCATTACTCTCAGGAGCTTTAAAATTTAACATTACAAAATAAAACCTTGGTGAACAAGAAAGATTAAAAAGTAATGAGGGGGCTGGAGAGATAGCCTAGCGGTTAAGAGCACTGACTGTTCTTGCAGAGGACCCGGGTTTGATTCCCAGCACCCACATGGCAGCTAAGAATCGTCTGTAACTCCAATTCCAGGAGAACTCCAGTTCCAGGGGAATCCGAGACCCTTGTCTGACCTCCGCGACATTGCAGGTCATGCGTGCACAGACCTACATGTAGACAGTACACTCATACACATCCAAAAATAAATAAAATAAAAAAAAAATAAAAATAAAAAGTAATGAATTTTAGAAATTAAGTTATTTTGTCACCATTAAAAATGGTAACATATCTGCGTCTCTCTGTGATTATGGCCAGCCTGGTCTACATAGGCCAGCTCAGGCTACAAGGAGACCTGATTCATAAAAACAAACAAACAAAAATGATAACATGATCAAGCAAGGCAATACTTGCTTATAATACCAGCACTAATGTAAGAAAAAAATCATGAGTTCGAGGACAAGCCTGGGTACATAGTGAGTTGAAGACCAACCTGGTTATACAGTAATACCCTGTCTTTAAAAGCTAATTGATAAAGTATAGGATAACATGTTTTTGAGTAAAACTATAAGTAGAAATTTGCCATGGTACAGATCTATAAACTCTTGGCACATTAAAGACATCTCACAGATGTAATATATTATCGCTCACAAAACACCACTGGTGAGAACATGAGACATACTGTCTTATCTCAATCTTAATAAAAAAATATGGACTAATATAAATACACACACAGTAAGAACTGAGTTCAAACAGTGTAAAAGCTAAAAACTCCATTTTATCTAATTTGATAACGACAAAAAATGTATCATTTTAGCTTAGGTGAGCATAAGCAAGGAGAGGCAACAATACCCTTAACTTAAAGACTGGCTTCTTAAAAACATCAGGCCTTGGTTCCTACTGCATAACAATAAAAATGATTTAGGAGCAAAAAGGTTTGAAACAATCTTTAAGTCAAGTAGTATATAAAAGCAATTATAGGCGGTAACACATTCCATGCTGTATGGGGAAAAGTATATAAAAATGTCAAAATAGTAGCAATAAAAAGACCATAAACTTCATCTTCACGAGCAGTCAGAAGATGAAAGATCATTGTAGGGGCTGCGTTTTGAAAATGTTAAAGTGCTCTGTGAGTTAAAGACATTGTAGGTCACTACTATGTACCAGAAAGGATCAAGGAGGGAAGTGTACACAACACGAAAACAGGTGTTTTAGAGTGTTCTTTCCATTTCTTTGCAGTGGGCTTTTAGGAAAGACAATAAAAAAATAAGATAGGATTTGTTCTAACACTTCTCTCAGTACAGACAGGTGCTGCCCACTGTGAGTGTGCTCACACATACCCGTCCTGACTTCTGCTCCTTTGGCAATTTCCCCATCCCCTGCATGATGACATAGTAGACCGCACCTGCACCTGTTTCTCAGAGAACTCCTTCTTAGTCTTTACGCAAGAAGTCTTGCCTTCGCTCTTCCTGTCTTTCCTTCCAGCTTTTACCTGCCTTGAACTTCATTCCTCCAGTCTTGCTCAGTAGTAAGCCAACAACTGGAAAAAGCGCATGCTAAGGCTGTTTTTCACTGATAATAGCAAAATGTGTCATCCATCTAGAAGGTGTTTCTTTTTAATACCCTAGTCCTCAAAGAGAATGGCACAGACATTTCTGCCATGGCTGACAAAAAAACGTTATAAGCCTTTGGAAATGTCTTCATAAGCCTTTTTTGCCCAGGTCCCTAAACCCTCCATAAATCAACCAATCCCTGACCTTGCGGTCTCATCAATTAGCCTCTCCAAAAACACTAGGCTGCATAGTATTAAAGAGGGTTTCATGCATCAAATATATACATAACTTAAAAGTTAATGAAGTTGAGTCTGTAGACTGGAATGGAAAGCTGATTTATGTGACTCTATTTGTCTTCATTACTGCATCACAAATGATCATAAACAGCCATTTAAAACAATCTTCATTTATTAGCTCAAGTTTCTACAGGCTGCAAGTCTGGTTGGTCCAACTGAGTTCTCCACTCAGTACTTCACAAGGCCAAAATCAAGGTGCCCATGGGAATAGACTCTCATTTGAAGCCTCTAGGGGAAGAACTGCTTCTAAGTTCATTCAGGTTTTGGCAAAATTCAGTTCTTTGTAGAAGAGGACCAAGATCTCCAATTCCCAGGTGGTTGTCACTTGGGGACCACAGTCAGCTTCTAGAGGCCACTCTAGCATCCTTCTCTGGTGGTCCCCTTCTTCTTAACAAGAGACTTCCTTCATATCCATTCTCTCTCTCTCTCTCTCTCTCTCTCTCTCTCTCTCTCTCTTTCTCTCTCTTTCTCTCTCTGTAATTTCCCTGACTTCCCTTTTCTGCTACCAGCTAGGGGCAAGTCTCTGCTTTTATAGCATGCTATTGCTGAAATTGTTTCTAAGAGGTACTCATGCATGCAGCCCCACCTCTCTCTCCGTGGTCCCAAAAGCAAGGTAAGAAAAGAGTCTCCCAAAACCACAGTTCAGAAGATTCTAACAAATTTTATTGGGCTTGCTTACAGACTAAATGGATTAGGGGGTCACTTAGAGGATTGTTGGTGCTGCCCTTTCCCTCATGCAACCATCCAGGGTCCTCCATGGACCCTGCGGCATCCTCCCACCCTCTGGCATTCCTTGTTTATATGCCTTTAGCCCCTTCCCCTTTGTGAGGCTACGGCTGGTTTTGAGGAATATCTGGTCCCCTGGCTCCTCCCTTTCCTTCAGGGGGAACAACAAGTTAAGTTTACAATCCTGAACTGGCAGATGTCCCTGAGAGTGAGAAAGTATTTGAGGTCCAAAGTTAGACCATACACACCATACCCTACCCCTTCCTCTGGCCATTACATTCTTTCTGCCCGCCTCTTCCACAAGGAGTCCCTGGGCCTTTGAGGGAGTGAGAGAGGTAGGAGGATAGGATGACTTGTTTTCCTCCGTGGTGAGCCTTCGAGCTTTCAGGTCTTTTTCTTGTCTGTTTCCAGTGGACTTTTGGATCAGTTCAGAGGTAGTTTTTCTTCCTAATAGAGCATAAATAGAAAAAAGCATATCTAAACAAATACTGACCATTACAAGAACCCAACCTGGGGGCTGGCTCAGCGGTTAAGAGCAGCAACTGCTCTTGCAGAGGACCTGGGTTTGATTCCCAGCACCCACATGGTGGCTAAGAACCATCTTTAACTCCAGTTCCAGGGGAATCCGATGCGCTCTTCTGACCTCTGCGGCATTGCACAACACAGTTACACCAACCTACATGCAGACAGTCACTCATACACATAAAAATAAATAAATAAATAAATAAATAAATAAATAAATAAATAAATAAATAATTAAAAAAGAACCCAACCTATGGGCACAAACACAAATGCTTGTATGGGACCTTAGCAGGAGCATAACAGCCCTCTAACAAAACAATTGCAATGGCTTCCCCACTGGGGCCTATAACATCCCCTGACACTAGGGATAACCTGGCTTACAGTATCAGATGTGCATTCCTCCCCTAGGAGTGGGCCTTAAATTCCAATTGGAAATTTGCTGGTTGTACATATACTAGCCACTATTGTACCAGCAGGAACATCTTGTTTGGCACGCGATAGTGCAGCATGTGTGGTCTGTGGCAGAAATTTGGGGACCATTTTCTCCAAGCAATCTGCATAGTACTCTCCAGCACTATGAAGGCCAGTTGTTCAGTGGCAAGGAGTTTGCAGCTTAGTCCCAGCTAGATCTACATCTCTTTCCCGAGCTTGCATCATGCCATATCTTCAGGAATAGGATCTTACCGTCTGCTTCCTGTGTGCAACCAATGTTGGTGGCAACAGCCTTTATTGTTTTGGGAGCCTCCAGGTCCTCCCTGGCCAACAGCTTGTAAAGGGTGACCCACCCCTAGTACAGGAGTCCTTATTTAACAATTGTATAATTTGGGGGAGCCTTTATTTTTATTTTTATAAGATATCTGTTTGTTCTTTGGCATCTACAGGCCCAGGCCATTGTAGACTTTTCTCAGCCATCCTGGTGGCTATCATGCATGCCTCACTCAACCATAAAGCTCCCAAGAATTTCATAATTATACCTGGCCCTGGTACTTATTTGTGAATCGACTTTTTATCTCTATTCCTTCAGGTGTACTTGATATGTCTTCAAAGGGGTTCACATCTGTAAAACTCTCAGACATTAACGTTATATATTAAATCAAACATAACAAGGTCTAACACAGCATGGGAATATTTTATCCATTTGTGTCAGTTGTTTTCATGTTGGGTGCAATAGCATGGATATGGCATTGATTTAGTCAGCTCTTCAGTATCTGTAGTCATGTTCCTGAAGCTGTTTGGTATCCTGGAGTGTTTACATGGAGCCGCTCTGCATTTCTTTAACCTTGGTAGATGCATTGGGCCTGGCTCAAGCTGCCTGGCCTTGCACAGGACCAAAAGGAATGGGTCCCCTTCGCCCTTGTTATACCTGTTGGTTCCCTGGGTCAGGCATGCCCTGGTTCTGACTCCTGGCTGTAGCCACACCTGTGGTCTTTTCATTGACCTGCCTGGCTGCTGGGGGAGGCCCCAGCTGGGCAAACGGCCTCCACCCCTAGCATAACTTTTCTCAGCATAGAACTCTATTTATTATTAAATAGTACTCTATTTAATCTGGGAGGAGGGCTCATTATCCACCCCTGGGACATGTTTTATCTTCTGTATGCCTTTTGTGAACTGTTCCTCAGGCTTTAAAGTCTCCCAAAGGCTCTTTAGCATAGAATTTGGCTTTTTATCAATTTTTTCTTTAGGAACTTGGGCTTGACACAAATCTTGCCACATTTGCCTTTGAGTAACTCAAACAGATGTCTTTTTCTGCTTTGTCTTTTTTATCTTTTTAGGTTGTTCTACTCTTTCACAAGCATACTTTACATACTGGTCTAAGTCACTTGGATCTGACAAAGCCTCCCCCACTATATAAAGATCCTGCTCTATTAAGGTATCTGGCACAGCCATTAAAGCTCCATACTAATCTCAAGGTCCTTGTTCAATCAAGTTTTTCTTTAAATCTATGGTAAACATGGTCCTATCTGGTCCAGTGAACCAGGCACTATGTATTTCTCTCCTCATACCTAGTTCTCTCAGTAGTCCCTGATCCTCTTTATTATCCTCCAGCCCCTAGTATTCATGGGAACTTCCACTGGGTATGACCAAGTATCTTTGATGCCTCCTACAAGCCAGTCCCTCAGAGATTGATTCCCCTTGTGCTGCCTCAGGTTATGCAGCCTGCATCTCAAGGAGGGATGGGTGGTTATGTTGCTCAACTTCTCTGCTTCTGCAGCACTTAAAATAATTCCATCTGCTCCTGTGTCCCATAGCTTCAAAAGCCTGGTGGCTAGGGGTTCTTTTATTGCTCGTTTGAAAGTCTTCCCCAATTTCAACTGCTCCAGTGCTGAGTAGTCTCTGATTGCCCGTTTCCCACACCAGACCACTGTTAAGACCTCCATAGGCATGTTGAAACAAGGTTGAACCTGAGGGGCATCTTGCGTGTTTTCCAGGTTGCTCCCTTACTCATCACTATCTGCCTCTTCCCATGGGTCCCAGGATGAGCCCTGTATTATAGATCTGATTTGGGCTCTCTTTCCTTCTGGCCCCTAGCTGTAAAAGTAGCACGCTAACACCTCTACTTACTTTTCTTTATGCAATTTACTGGCAGGGTCAGAGACCATTATTGAGGAGGGCCAGCTTTTTATTTATTTATTGCTTTAATTTTTCTTTATTTAAAATTTTCAGTTTCCCTCTGGGCTGCCTCATCTACCCGGGCTAGATCTCTAATTGTTGTCATTCCCCTGGGCCTGCCAGGGATCTTCGTGGTCTGACTGTGAACAAAAGCGGGGGAGAGGCACAGAGTCTACACGCAGACACTGGGAGTGGGGTGAAAGTGGGCGGAAGGTGAGCTGCCACAGACTCGTTTATTGGGGGCAAGGTTAGGTTTTATATACTGTTCATACTCCACTCTCCTCTTAGTACAGTCATCTGTCGCCTGGTGATTGGCCCAGGTCTCTGACTCAGCTGCTGCTATGGTCTCCTGCCTAGGGCAGGTTAGGTTAATGAGACAAAACAAGCTCTGTGCAGGCACAATGCATAATTCTCAGCATACAGGCCACTACATCTAATTACACAAACCAAGGCCAGGCTGCCTCAGTAGCTGTTTGCTATAATTTCCACCCTTGGCATGCTACCCCCAGGGCTTGCAAAGTTCACTCTAGATCTTCTCATTTTAAAAACATCTCCATATTCACATGGCAGACCCCATTGCTCAAGTAGGCATGCCACTCTATACCACCTAGAAGTGGATTGCCATCCCAGGATTTCTCCCATGGACATTATCCACCTAGGAGGCTTCACCTTAGCTACTCATCTTAAAGTCCACCACACAGTCCATACTGCTCTTGCCAGAGTAATGCAGACAGCCAAGCCTGGCAAAATCTCCTTCGCCCCCTCCACGCAGCTTTCCTGTCTTGCCAGCTTTGTCTATTCTGCCAGACTACGCCAATTTGTTGCAAAAATTCCAACACTTGGAGAAATGCAAACACTTGACCTTCGCGTCCCCTCCCACAGTCCCAAAGGCAAAGCGAGAAAAGGCTCTCCCCAAACCACAGTTTGGAAGATTCTAGTGAATTTAATGCAGCTTTCTTACAGAGTAAATGGGTGAGGGGATCACTTACAGGAAAAGCAGCATTCCCCTCCTCTTCTGTCCATCCGGAGTCCAGGCATGGACCCTGCAACCTCTGTACAAGAGGACAGACCCACCCCCTGAAATTCCCTGTCCCTTATACAGCCACGGCTGGCTGGCTGGTTCAGAGGGGCATGTGATCCCCTGGTGCCTCCCTTTCCTTCAGAGGGACAAGTCAAGTTTACAATCCTTGGCAGGCAGACGCCCCTGCACATGAGAAAGCATTCGATGACCAAAGGCAGTCCTTCTTTCCGACGACCTTCCACACCATATATGCTCAGTGATTAAACTAGCTCCATCTGAATAATGTTTCCTATGACAATAGTAGTAGCTGGAAAATCATCTTTTGTCAAGAATTTTCATGCAAGTTAAGAATCTTGTAAATAACACCAGGGGCAAAGATCATAAGGACTGTCTTGCCATTCTCTCTACCCCAAAGATCTTACCAAAATTTGCTTGTATCACTTTTATCATAGTCTTCATTTTTTTATTTTATTTACTTATTTTTATGTGTATGAATGTACTGTCTGCATGTAGGTCTGTGCACCCGTGTCACGCAATGCCACAGAGGTCAGAAGAGGGCTCCGGATTCCCCTGGAACTGGAGTTAAAGATTCTCAGTCACCATGTGGGTGCTGGGGATTGAACCTGGGTCCTCTGCAAGAGCAGTTGGAGCTCTTAACTATTAGGCCATCTCTCCAGTCCCCATAGTCTTCATTTATGATAGGTGATTTATATACATGTCTAAGTTATCACTAATAGAAAAATAACTCCCTAAACACAGAATGTTTTTCTTCTCAATCAATTATTTTGCCACAAAGCTGAGAAAAATAAAACTAAAATATAAAGTGCTTGTTGGGTATGGTGGTACACATGCTTTTACTTTATTTATTTATGTGTATGAATGTACTGTCTGCATGCAGGTCTGTGCACCTGTGTCGTGCAATGCCGCGGAGGTCAGAAGAGGGTCTCGGATTCCCCTGGAACTGGAGTTACAGATGGTTCTCAGCCACCATGTGGGTGCTGGGGATCGAACCCAGGTCCTCTGCAAGAGCGGTCGGCGCTCTTAACCACTAGGCCATCTCTCCAGCCCCGGTACACATGCTTTTAATGCATGTTGGGAGACAGAGGCAAGCAGATCTCTGTGAGTTATAGGCCAGTCTGGTCTACATAGCAAGTTCCAGATTGTCTATGGATACAGGAAAAACCTGCCTCAATTAAATAAATAAATAAATAAAACATGTCAAATCAGGCAGCAAGAATGTAAATTGCAATTTAGGCAGTGAGATTCTCTGCTGGTTAAATGTTGCAAAGTTGTAATTTGGTTAAGAACAAAGCTTAAAAGGCAAGGAAAGGCACATCTTGTATTGAGTTGTGAAACTGAAGGTGATCTCAGCTCTAAGTACAGCTAGGAATGTGGCAAGAACAAAGACAGTGGAAATCCTGTGGCTGTTAGTTCTGGGGCTCAGGCACGAGTGTCAGCCTACAGGCCACTGGATAACCAAACCCGTCTTCCTTTTATTAGCTGGCTTAAGCCACTTCATTTCTAGGCCATATTCCTTACCAGCCTAGCCCAAATTAATAACCTTCTGGTTATCCCAAGTTTATAACCAAGTAATGTAGCCGGATATTATGGTATGTGTTCTCTTTCATTGGGTAACAAAGTATACAATCCAGAAAGATGTAAATTTGAAAAGAGCTGATCTTTTTTTGAAAGTTGTTTATTAGTTACTGTGTTACTTTATGAATGCTTTATTTTAAGATGTTCAAAAGGAATAAGAGAATCAGCTTTATTAAATTTATAAGTCTGAATTATTAAATTTATAAGGGTTTCATAAAGATTGTAAATATCTTGCATGCTAGATTTATAAGGTTGAAATATTGGATGTTTCAAATATTTGCGAGAATCCATTTATTAAACAGGTAATTATAGTTTGAAATATCTAAGGAAGTTTCTAAATAGTGTTAATGTTTAAAAGATTTAATTCATCAAATTTAAAAGCTAATTGAGCATCACTGAATAACAGGTGAAGTGTTCAAAATTGTTAACACCAGGGTATTAGATTTACAATAAGACTTAAAATTAAAAGTAAAAGCTTATTAAAATAGTAGAGGCTTATAAAATTTATATCTTTCATTAGTTAAGTATAAATATAAACATAAAGAACTATAAATATTTTTCTGTGTTAAAAAAACACCCAGTGTACCTTACAGGCATTAAAAGCTCAATTATCATTATCATTGTGGAGTAGTGCAGCTGTCCTGGTGCTAACTCATAATAGCTGCCACTAATGATGTCCCAACCGCATGCCAGCTCGGTGACATGTTTGCTCACTTATTTATTTGTTAGAAACAACTAACTAAAGTAGCTTGCTCAACAAATGTGTGCTGAACTGAACTGATAATATTTTCAGTATCTAAACACATTCCTTCACATATTCTGAAGTCAGGCTACATTACTAATCATATTAACAGCAACAACAGCAGCAACAACAATAATAAATGGGTATATGGGTTAGTTTTGTCAACTTGACACAAACTATAGATGAAGCCAGCATCACGCTATTACCAAAACCAGGCAAAGATACAACCAAAAAGGAGATCTATAGACCCATCTCCCTAATGAACACAGATACCAAAATTCTAAACAGGATACTGGCAAATCGCATACAGACCCATATCAAGAAGATCATCCATCATGACCAAGTTTGATTCATGCCAGAGATGCAGGGATGGTTCAACATACGAAAATCAATAAATATCATCAAACATATAAATGGACTGAAAGACAAAAACCACACCATCATCATCACACCTGGGAAGAGGCAACCTCAATTAGGGGATTTCTTCCATTAGATTGACATGTGGGCCTGTCTGTGGAGCATTTTATTGATTGCTGGTTGATAGGGCAATGTCCAGGCCACTGTGGGTATTGTCGTTTCTAACCAGGTGAGCCTGGGCTGTGTAAGAAATGAAGCTTCGCAAGCCAGGGGAAGCAAGTCAGTAACTGGCATTCCTCTACAGCCTCTGCTTCAGCTCTTGCCTTCAGATCCCTGCCTTGAGTTTCCTTAATAACAGGCTGTCACTGGGAAGTATAAGATGCAATAATCCCTTTTCTCCCCAAGTTGTTTGGTCTGAGTGTTTTAGCACAGCAACAAAAAGCAAACCAGAATGGTTGGTTTAGTGGTTTAAGCAATTCAAGCAGTCCAGAGACAGAGGAGGTATAGCACTTAGGCCTCTGTTCAAAAGATAATCATCTTCTGTGACGAATGCAGGTAAATGTCAGCCCATAGCCACTAGGGATTCAGATTCCACTATATTGAGCTGGGATGCAGAGCTGAGAGCTGAGCCTTGTCCTGTGCTGTCTGTTGTCACAACTGTCAGGTCTTCATCAAGGTCTCAAGCTTCCATGCCCATAGCCTTCCTCTGCCTTTCTCTTTCACAGGCGCCAGTTCAGTGAAGCTCAGACTCCTGCAATCCCATCTTCCTGTCTGCCTACCTGATGAGCCAAAAAAGCATTTAAGTAAGACTTGTTTGAGAGGGACACTGACGTCCAGAGTTCACTCTTCTGTCTCCACTCAGCCTTCCCCAACATCAGGAAAGCCAGAAGGCATTACTCTTCATGATCGTGATGTGGTCACAAGACCAACTGGTACTGTTGCTCCCTCATTTGCAACTAGTGTCCAAGGGAAAATTTACTTCTCAGGATCACCCTTCCCCCCATCATCTTCTTTCTGTATGATAGTTCATGATGCTGTCACAGGTCCATGCCTATGAATGGTAGCTTAGTGATTGTGAGATCATTTTCTGCCAACCTTCAAAGAGAAATGGGGACAAAGGATGTTGAGGGAGATTACCACTGTATTTTCAGGTGAAGTTTATTTCACTGTTATTTCTCTTAAGGTGAGAAACATTTATATTACCCAGGACAGTAAAAATTTGAAATTGCCTCTTATAATAGCCCATTGGTCTATGCAATTAATCTAATGTGAGAACACAGTAGAGGACTGACTGTGCAAAATACAACACTCACTTCCAAGACCACAGATGCAGAATCCTTACTATATAATGGCCAGGGAACCATCATTGTTTTCTTTCCATCCACTCTAGTCCCTACCATCATCTATCCTTATCTCTCCCTAACCTGTTCAGTTCTGGAGCAACCAAAATGCAATGATTTACTTTATTCCTCATGAATATTTTATGCATACAGACTATTTCCAGCTAGTCTATTGAAGTATTCGTAGCAGCTAAGGTTCTTAGTTCCAGATTAAAAGTGTAAAATTCCAGAATTCAGCCTCACACCATAAAATTAATCCCATGGAGATACCTGTGTTACCAGCAGCACATGGGTAGTGGCACACAGGTGCCGAGAATGCAGGAAGCAGAGGCCAGAAATGGCCATTGGAATTCTGCAACTGAAATTTCTGGAATCTGGAAACTGCTGCTTCTATTTCCCAGAAATTCCAGAATAGATTTCATGTACAAAGGTCTTTCTTCTTCAAGTCACCAAGTTCCAACTGAAACGGGGCAAATGCATGCTAGAGGCAGAGTTTATATGCTGAGCCCCGACTTCAAGGGATAGGAGAGTTTCTGCTTAGGGATTTAGCTCTGTTCACAAGATAGAAGAATCCAACTGCTGGATTCTTTGCATTTGCCTTTGTTCTGCTAGATCCTCCTGTATATGATGCACAGAAAGACTTTGTAAGAGTTTTCCTGCTTTTTTTAATACTTCTAGAGATTGAACCCAGGACCTTGCACATGCTAAACACATGCTGACTATATCCCCCAGCCTTTACCAACTAAATTCTTGAGGACAGGATGCAACAGTACTCAGGGGCCAAGCATCAGTCACAACTGCCAATAATCCCGCTGAGTTTGAACTTCTTTGAGGAAGCTGGTTACCATGCTAATAATAACATTTGTATTCCTTTTTGGTTCTGTTAGTAAGACAAAAATGTATTGCCTTTATTAATGCTGAGCCCATAGACTTTATACAGAGTAGCTGCCACTATTATCTCACTATTCCTATAAACATTTATCTTGGGAAGATTAAATTGAACCCAGCAAATGTTTATTCTACATATAAAAAAAATGCAAGGGCTTGTGTTAGGCACTGGGATGACAAATTTGCCTTAGATTGTCACTGGGATGACTACTTAGTTTGTATTTTAATTCCTTCATTAAAGAAAAATTATGCATTAACTATTCATGATCTACTTGTATATTTCACTGTCAATTTTCCATTATTTCCAATTCTATGGAAAAGCTCCAAAATCTCCACAATACATTTTTAGAGGTTAATCTTCACTACAATTTCTCTTTTGTTCATATTATGAATATCATTTTGGAATCCAAGGTAATATATATTTGAATAGAAAATGCAACTCTTAAAGATGTTAATTATTCATATACTAAAGTTATTACTATTGTTATTGTGACAAAGAGATATTAGAAATCACAAACGTATGGGTGCATTTGAATGGATAAGACTGGTTATGCTTGCTCTGGCGCAAACAGTATTTAGTATGCATTAACGGCACAGGGGCCTTATGAGGAACCATCTATCAGAGCTGTTTGCATGCTGGAGCTTGGCACAGTTCTATAGTATTTGAACCGGATAAAAGCGTAAAGGTCAAGATTCATCTTGAACTGAATTTTGAATTAAGTCACATCATCTTCTTTGTGAGCTACTCACATTTTCCTAAATTGTTTCTATAAAGTTTTTATATTATACTTTAATATATCAATTTTTCCATCTGAAACCAAGTCTTTATCACACCTGATCACAGGGGTAATGAGGTCACACTCTTCACTTCTATTTCCAGTACAAATATATTAGCTAGGAAGTCTAGTAGGAGGTACAGAAGAAATAATTAAGACCTAAGGCTTTGCAGTAGAAAAAATCCTGGGTTTATTCCAACTGGCTAGGTAATTTCAAGCAATTGTATAATGTCTATAAGTCTTGGCTTCCATCTCTAAAAGGAGGTAACAGTAATCCTACAAATGACTACTTCTGAGAATTAAGTACACATATAGGGATAGAACCTCACTGTATAGTCCAGACTGACCTCAAACAAATGATTCTCCTGCCTCAGCATCCTGTGTACTGTATTACAAGCATATACCACCAAGGCAGCCTTTTAAGTGTGTACTTAAAACTCTTTTTTCTATAACCTGACAATGCTGCTCCTAGATACTTACCTTCCCCACCCACCACCCCAAAATGAGAAGAAATTGTCACCAAACCTATGCACAGTCTTCAACACCTTTGTTTATTATTGCCCCAAACCATAGATAACTATAAACAAAATGTGATACATCTACACTATTCAGCACTAAAATGAAGCAGACAAGCAACATAACAGCATGTGTAAACAGAAAGCATTGTGATTCAAGAAGCCAGCTTCAAAAGTTACACACCATGTGACTCCACTCACAGAGCACTCTGGAAAAAGCAGAATTATGAGAACCAACACCAGATCTGTGCCTGCTGGAGTCTAGGGGCAGGGGTTGGAATAAACAGCCCAGTGGGCTTTTGGGATTGATGAAAATGTCCTACGTATTGATTGTGGGGTGCTTATATTTTATACACATGCCAAAAATCAGAGAACTCCACACTTATGAGGGTGACTTTTATCATCTGTAATTTATACCTCAGACACTTGACTTTTTAAAGAGATCCATGCTGACACTTTTTAATATTGATTTTAAAATACTCTTTAGAGACGGTAAGATGGCTTAGCAGATGAAGGTGCTTACACAGTGCCTGACAGCCTGTATCCAATCCCTGAGGCCCATATGGTAAAACAATTGAACCAATTCCTGCAAATTGTCCTCTGATTTCTTTGAGCACAACATGACACATGCACACATACAAGCAAAAAAAAAAAGTAAATGTAATTTTAAAATCTTTTTAACAGTGTTCTTATTACTATGTGAACAATTAACATTAGTTATTGCTGCATTTACTATTCACTAAAGAAAAACTGAAAAATTAGGGACATCATCAATTCTATCCTCATTCTCCAAATTATGGACAGTACTATTTATTACAAAATGTAGACTGGAGATTTAGTCTAAGAGTCCAGTATCTAATAAAGTAAAAGTCATGTGTAGAACACTGGCATATAGCAGCAATCATTACAAATAGTGATTTTCATGGTGACATGAGAAGGAGGTACTTTGCAGGTTATACAAAGTCACACCTGGGGAAGACCACAGTGGCAAAGCCTTCCAGAAGTCCTCAGGGCCCGTTTCCACTTGTCAGCTTTGCATATCCACGAACTCGATTTTTATCAGTAGCCACTGAGATGACTGGGTTATAGGTCACTGATTTACAATAGGTGGCATCAGAAGGCACCAAGTTTAAGCTTTACTTATAGCCTATTACTCAGCAGAATGAGAACTATCACTTGGATCTGCGCAGTGCTGCACACTAGGCTGGTTCTTGTATTTTCTCTATGTTGGCAGATCTAAAGGAAAAAGCTTCCTCAGTGATTCAATGTAGGGAAAAGTTAGTCCTACATGATATATTATTCAGGTGTTAGAGAAAGCCACATAAATCATTCACCAGAGACAATGTTACCAAGTAAACATTGACATTCCCGTTGCCAGCTGGCTCTTTTCTTGGGCTCCATGCTTCCACTCTTCACATCTGGTAAGCTACCTTTGACACAGTTAGCCTTGTTGGCTCCACCCACATCTGCTCCTCCTCCCTGAGATGCTGCCTTTGGTATCTGGTGTTCAGAGTCACCTCCACCACATCCGTATGGCTGCCGCCTCTTCTTCCCTCTGCACATGCTTAACCTCATCCTTGCATGCTAGCTTACTTACTAAGAATATTTTGATTACTATTGCTCCATAATAAACCATACCAAAACTTAATGGTCCAAAACAATCATTTTATCATTAACTCTCGGGTTTCAGGAACTTGGGCAAGTTCAGCAGATGGTTTTTCTTCACGGAATTTTCATAGTTATGTTCAAAGGATAGATAGCCATCATGGAGAATATTGAGAAAGACTGAGAAAGAGATGAAAAGCATGTTTGGCAGAATGCATGAGCTCTGGCGGGGTTGGGGAATGGGAGGGAACACGGGTCTAGATTTGTTAAAAAAAAAATGACAACATACTATAAAAAGACAGGAAAGTGGTGAATTCCATAGAGCTGAACAGGGATGGGAGTTTCAAGGACAAGCTTTAAGGCTAGGCATTTGCTATGATTAAGGTGACACAGAATCCACAAAATGCATGAGCACAGTACCTAACAGAATTGGGCCAGGTATGGGGTACATACTTGTAATTTCAACACTCAGGAGGCTGATGTAAAGGCAAGAGTATGGTGAATTCCAGGCTAATCTGGACTACATAGTAAAAACCTATCTCAAAGTGAAAAAAAAAAAGGATAGATAGCCAGTGCCAGAATGTTCTGAATTCTTGTTCTTCACATGTCTGGCACATGGGCTGGGAAGATTACAACACCTGGGGTTTCAAACTTCCAGGGGATCTCAACTTTGTTTCCTTGTCCCTGCATGGTCCCTCCATGTGATCTCTCCAGCATAGCAACATCAGAGTTGCTGGACATCTTGCAGATAGCTTAGCATTGTAAACTGAGAGAGAGAAAGGGTGAAAACACACCTCTATTTCTCATCCAGCTTCTGAACCCCCTACAGGCCAGAACAGACATGGAAGCCCCCCAGGATCGAAGGAAGGGTACTCTGCCTCTTGACCAGGGTTGTTGGCTTCCTCTGTGTCCTGAGGTTCCTGCCTCCCAGGTCACCAGCCTCGAAGTCTTAGGTATGGCAGTCGACTGCCTGGGGCCCAAGGAGGGAAGTGGGAGGGAGCAGAGGACAGTCCCCAGGACCGAGGTCCCCAGGACCGAGGTCCCCAGGACTATGGTGAGTGAACCAAATGGATCTGAAGACAGGCCCCGTAGTCGTGTCAGCAAACAAACTCATTTATTGCAGGGGCTTTAAACACGTTTCTAGAGTTTTGCTGGGCTCTTTGACTAGGAGGTGGGTGGGCAGAGGGGAAGCCTACCTGCGTTCTGCAATGTTTAAGTTTTATGGCAGGGATACCCCCAAGATAACCTTATAGTTTGTGCCATTTGCCTCCTGAGGACAGGGCAGACATGCCTCAGGAGAGATAAACTTAGTAATGCTACACTTCAAGCTACACTCCCCTGGGGTGGGGTGGGGTGGGGGTGGGTGCTGCAGGTGCCTGATGTCCAATATGATTAGTGGGAGCAGCTCCCATCCCCTGACAGCCTTTTAGGTTATCTGGGTAGAAGCCAGCTCTCTTATACTCAGACATAATGGATTTATCTAGCCCCACACAAGGTGTGTCAGGGAATATCTTGGAAGGAATATCTTGGACTGGAAATAAAGTTTTAATCCATTTTGGAAAATATAGTCTTTCACAAAAGGTAAACAACTATTAGTCATTAGTGCAGTATAAGTTTGTTATTCCCATTGAAACAGGGAGAAAGTAGGAGTCTCTGAGTGTGATGGGTGACTTTCTCACTTCAGGTGAATATAAGTTGGGGTGGAGGATTAAGGTGCTAGGAAATTAATGTCCACCAAAGCCACCTGGACCAATGGCCTCCATGTCCTTTGTCTCACAAGCTCAAAGAATTAATTTCATGGACAATGGAAGGGTAAGTTTTAGAAAGGAGTTTTGATGCAGGGGAAAACAGGGTCCTTTTTCTGGGTTCTTAATCTCATTTATAAAAAGAAATTAAGAATGCATTCAAAATGGGATTACAGGCATGTACCACCTGGCCTGAGAAAGTTTTATAATATGATTTGAAGGACAAATTAAAATATATTTACCGGCCAGGCGTGGTGGCACACGCCTTTAATCCTAGCACTTGGGAGGCAGAGGCAGGCAGATCTTTGTGAGTTCAAGGCCAGCCTGGTCTACAGAGTGAGTTCCAGGACAGCTGGGGCTACAGGGAGACCCTGTCTCGAAAAGACAAAAAATATATATATATTTACCATAAACAAAGAATGCATTCAAGCAGAATTTTTAAGACAATTTTATTAAAATTTAAAGAAAAATCCCCAGGGCAGGCAAGCTGTAAATCTCAGCAGCTGTATCCAGGAGGAAAATGAAAGGAAGACGGATAAATAAATAAATAAATAAATAAATAAATAATAAATATAAAGCCATGCCAGTACTGAGCCAGCATGTAAAAAAGACAGGTGGCATACAAGCAGTCATATGGTGGAGAGAAGAAGGAGCTTTACAGAAAAAGTGTTGAAGTGCTGGACCACTGGTAGAAAAGAACACACAGACTTTGGATTCCAATTAGCCAAGTCGGGTTTTCAATTTGAACTGGCCAGGACTGTACCCAGGTTGGGACTGCAGGGGGGGATAATAGCCCTGACTCAGAGGCAGGTTAGGATTATAAAGACACATACCATATACTGGTGATTTTTTTTTCTTTTTGAGAAATTCCATGTGGACAATAAAAAACTCAGTTCCTGACTGCTGCAGGATTACAAAAACTAAAATAAGAAGTGGGTGGGCTGCAGGCAACTGTAAAACATTGACAAAAGGTAAGGTGGATAGGCGGTCACAAGACATTGTGGACAGAGGATTCCGAAGGTCAAGATAACCCACTGGTTCTTCCTTGGTTGGGGTTCGGTCATTAGGATGGAGTCACTAAAACAAAATGGAGTTACTTTAGGCAGTGTGTACCATCATAAAGTAATGGAATGTAACACTGGGGCATCTCAGAGAGTTAGGGAAAATATGGTTAGAAAAGAAACATAAAGAAAAGGAGAGTTATGCTTTCTGAGGAATTCAGAAAAAAACCTACTAGCCTGGGGCGCGAGGGTACAGGCCAGGAAAGCTCACCATCTCATTAGCTCACTAGGTGTTCCTAGTGAGGAATACTCTTTGGATGACTTAAGGCAAAGCTGCCTTTCTTGGGGTGTCCTGTGACCTGGCTGCTGATACAGCAAAACTGGAAAGTGGGTCTTCCTCCAGGCTCTTGACCAGTCTGCTCTTAACTGCTTTTCTTTGCTTTTTCTTTTTTGCTACTGTAACAATTTTATTATAGAAGAAAGCTTAAAGGAAGATTTTAGTGTAGAAAGTAACCAGAGCTCCTGAAGGAGGAAATCCCAGTTGGGTTACCCCAGGAGGTCTTTATCTAGGAGTTTATAAAGCTTTACTGGTAGGTTCATCAGTCCAGCTGACACAACCATGGATCCTCATGGGGTGTCCCTGTGACTCTTTCTATCCCAATGGCTAGTACATACCCTCAAGGATCAATGAAGTATCTAATCACACTTAGCTTCCAAGCAGCTGTTCTAGTCAGATTGCTGCATAAAAGGAAAAGAAAGATGAAAACAAGAACCAGAATAAGAACCAGTGCCCCTAAACGTTTCTGGCATGTTTAGCCTCCAGTCAAAATAGAACAAAAGCCAAACCTGGCTTCTGGCTAGAGCACAGGTATTTCTGAGGTCCTACCTCAGCTACCTGACAAGTTTCTCTCTCCTGTTGGCATCATTATCAGTAAAATACCTATTTTCTGGAGATAAGAATACCAAATATTCTGACTGTTGTACAGCTTCTCTCCACAGCCTTGTGGGAAAGAAAGTAGAAGATATAGAGATTGCAAATGAACAGTTGAAGATATTCATATGATAGAAAATCTGATGAACTGCCCCAGAACATGGATATTTCTGTGATCTCTGAATCTGGCCTAAATAAATACTTTTTCAAAAATAGTGACTAAAAGAGTGCACTGAAAATATTCCTGTCTATTAGGAAGTGAGGTTTTCACATTTTTACTATTGTGTATATGTCTGTAGGGTGTGTGTGTCTGTGTGTGTGTGTGTGTGTGTGTGTGTGTGGAGAGGGCATCCTGCACATGGAGGTCAGAGGACAGTGTTGTAGAACTGCTTCTCTCCTTCCTTACATGGATTGAGTCAGGTCTCCTTTGAGCCACCTAGTCATCTCAAGGGTCAGGAAGTGAATTTTCTTATGCTTTTGTATGTTTAGGATTCTCTAGGAAATTTTCACCAGGACCTGGTTAAAAGGCAGACCTCAGACATGTAGAAGAGAAGAAAACAAAACAAAACAGAAAAACCTGACTAGACCATCACCTTCCAAGAGGTATGTTTCCATTTCCAGTGGGGGCAGTACCCAAAGTCTTGAAGACAGTCTGAATGTTGTTTTCTCTTTTTCCTGGAAACATATGCTTGTATTTCCTGTGTGGGAACTCAGAATCCTGTTCTCCAGGAAGAACTTCCTTACTTAAGACTAAACTGCTTCCATTCACAACCCATTTTTGCCTGAGAAACAAGTATACAAATAGATATAAAAATTAAACTTCTACTAATGATGAATCATAAATTTAAAAAAATATTTTAAAACAATTCTTTGATATACATATAATTTTACCATTTGTTAAAGATGAAAACAGTCGGTCATAGTGGCACATGCCTTTAATCACAACACCCAGGAGACAGAGACAGGCAGATCTCTAAGAGATCAAGGCCAGCTTAGCCTACAGAATGAGTTCCAGGCCAGCTGAGGCTAGAGGAAGACCCTGTTTTAAAAAAACCCCTAACAAAAAGAGATGAAAATATATTTGCATACTAACGAGATAGATGTGCTTGCTTATTTTTACATAAAGAATTAAATCTTGGATGAATACTGGATGCTGTGAGACATAGAACATCCTTGACATTTTTCAGAGTTGATCAATATTTTGATTTTATAGTCATCAATGCTGCGAATGTCAGTTTGCATAAATACATAACACAAGCTGGCAGAAGTGTGCTTAGAGTTGTAATTCAACACACCTGGAAGGAATGAGAATATTCTAGAGGGACACTTGTGTCCCTCACTCTGGCTAACTGGATTGTTGAAAAATGGCCTGGGGAACTAGAATTTCACCCAGGAATCTGGAAGAAAGACAAATCATAAGCCTGGTGCTATACAGTGGGGGATCTTTTCTCCCAGAAAGGGGAAGGGATTTCACACAATGCAGACAACTTGTTAGACCACCTGACAGAAAAGACAGGAGCAGAGACAGTGACTTCAGTGATGGATGGATCACAACCTGATCAAAACTGCTTAATTATGCATATCTCTTACCATTTATTTAAACTTGACCTTCCTGCTAGTATCCCCAAAGTTGGACCTGGGGTGGGAATGGGGGTGATTAGATCTCTTTGGTCCTCTTCCTAATGTGGCCCACTAAATAAATACCTTTTTCACTATTAATTTGGCTATTCGAATTGGCTTATCAAGGATGTTTGGCTGAGCCTAGCTTGTTAGGGCTGTCAGGGCTATTTCAGAAATTGTTGGAAATTCTGTCCTAATTCCAAGCTAAAGTTCATTGAACTTTTTTATAAATGAAACTCAAGATAGCAACTCAAACAGCAATCTTTAAAAATCAAACAATCTAACACAATACTATCCAAAGATACACTGATACTTGTATCTGGAGGATAAGTAGTAGGAAAATATTAAACATTTTTTGTTTCCATAATTAAATGTTATCTTTCTAAAAGAGCAAAAACATTTTTATATAGAGTAGAAACCCAGTAATTCATAACATACAAGGGTCTCAAAGCAGAACCCAGGGGTTTCCAGCAGTGTTCCTTGGTGCCACATGCATGGTGGTATTCTTGGTGCAAAGCCCACAAAACCAAGGCTTCAGTGAATTCTTGCTATCAAATATGGGAGAGGGATGCCAGAAAAACCTCAGAACCATTACGCATTTGTTATGGTTAGTTTTTTGTCAAATAGATACAAAGTAACGTCACCTGGAAAGAGGGTTAAGGGGTGATCCCTTAACCAGATCTTGGACTCATCCAACTTGATTAGCTTGTCTAGAGGGTAGATTCCATTCTTCACTACAACATTTCCCTTTCTGAAGAAACAACTCTAAAATCATTTGCAAAATAATACTGGAATTAGATATCTGGTTTCAAAGCTGTTCACCAGAAGGGGTCAATGTCTAGACTGGAGTTCTAGTCCCCACTCTCAGGTACAGCCTTTAGGCAGGGGTGCTCATTAGGAAGAGATTAGGAATCAGAGCTCCCCCTTCATTTCCTGGCCAGAAAACCAAGGATATTTCTAGATCTGCTGCTTTTAGAGTCCTTGCCATGAGATTTCTGTCCAGTTTCTACCTACTGTTCTCATCAACCACATAAAAAGTGAGACAAAGAGGGGCTGGAGAGATGGCTCAGTGGTTAAGAGCGTCGACTCTCTTGCAGAGGACCCGGGTTTGATCCCCAGCACCCACGTGGCGACTAAGAACCATCTTTAACTCCTGTTCCAGGGGAATCCGACACCCTCTTCTGACCTTCGCGGCATTGCATGGCATGGGTGCACCAACCTACATGCAGACAGTATACTCATACACATAAAATAATAAAATAAAATAAATTTTTAAAAAAGTGAGACAAAGAAAAACTAAAATGTTTGCTACTGAAGACTAATCTCTCTTAACCCATAATATCTTAAATCTATATAATATAGAAATTAAAGCAATATGAAAAAAATTTCATGCTAGAAATGTGGCTCAATAATAAAGCACTTATATAACATGTGGTACACCTGGGTTTGGTCCCCAGTATTGCCAAATACACTTATAAAACATAGTTACATAAACACATCATTTCCTGATTCTCTTCTTCTGATAAATTAATGCAGCATTGGCTCACAGCGTTGGAAATCACTGCTTCTTTAAGTGTATAATTCAGGAGTTTATAGTATAGTCACAGGGTTTTGTGGCCATCACCACAATCACTTTCCTTACATTTTATTGCTCCCAAAATAAACCCAATGTCCATTTACAGCCACTCTTCATTTCATCCCAGCCCACTCCCAGCTCTGAGCAACTGCTAACCTACTTTCTGTCTCTGTAGATTCTCCCGTGACTGACATTTTATACCAAAGGAATCCTGCAACGTGTGGTCATCAGCACTTTCTGGCCTTTTGGTTATAACCAAGTACAGTATCTAATCTTTTAGGAATGGCTTCTTTTACTTAACACAATGTTTTCAAAGTTTATTCGTGGTGTAATATGTTTTACTACCTTATTCATTTCTATTTCCAAGCAAAATTCTGTTGTGTGGATATGCCACATTTTATTATCCAAATGATGAACACTTACTGGTCTAGTTTGTATTCAATCGCTGTGACAAAACACAATGGCCACTACTAACTTGAGGAGGAAAGAGCTTATTCAGCTCACATCTCCTGAGTCACAGTTCATCACAAAGGTAAGAACTCAGGACAGGAACCTGGAGGCAGGAGCTGAATTACAGGCCATAGAGGAATGCTGCTGCTTACTGGCTTGCTCCTCTGGCCCATGCCTGCTTTTTTGTTGTTTGTTTTTTTTGTTTATTTTGTTTTTTGTTTTGTTTTGTTTGGTTTGGTTTGGTTTTTTTTTTTGGTCTTTTCGAGGCAGGGTCTCCCTGTAGCCTCAGCTGTCCTGGAACTCACTCTGTAGCCCAGGCTGGCCTTGAACTCACAAAGATCCACCTGCCTCTGCCTCCTGAGTGCTAAGATTAAAGGCATGCACCACCACACCTGGCCCAGCCTGCTTTCTTATATCATACACAATAACCTGCCCAGAGGTTGCACCACCCATAGTGGGCTGGACCCTCCCACATTGCTCAACAATCAAGACAATACCCCACAGATGTGTCCACAGGCCAGTCCAATGGAGCCAATTCTCCAATAGAGGCTCCCTCAACCCGGGTGTGTCAAGTTGACACTAAAGCTATCTAGCACACTTACATTACCTCTACCTTTTAGATATTATCCTAATACTGTTATAAACATTCTTGCACAAGATTCTCTGTGAATATATGTGCTTATTTTTCTTAGGCATTAACCTAAGAGAATTTCTAGGTCATGTGGTAAATCTATATTTAACCTTTTCAGAAACCCCCAGACTGTTTTACAAGGTACCTATTAAATTTCCACTAGCACTGTATAAGTGAGAAATTCCATTTCTCTACATCCTCATCAGCACATATTTGTCTTTTTGATTAGACCCATCTTAAGGGTGTGAAGTAGCAATCATTTTTAGTTCAAAACGTTCATATAATATCTTACTTTTATTTGTATGCAATTTCCAATGAGAAGAAAACACCTCACATTAATTATTTTTTTTCCGATAGGTCTATGAGGCACTGTTTTCTGTAAAAGTCAAAAGGATTGAATGAGTTACCCAAGGTCATGTAACCAACAAATGACGGAGCCAGAACATTCTTCAGCCCAGGTCTGCTAATTCAAATTCCTGTGCACATTTTATATTCTATGTAAATGATCTCATCACTTTTATGACTTCTCTAGATTTTAGAGATGTGCGGAGATGAGAGCACATCATGATAGCCAATAATAATCATGCCTATTCTCTGTCCTCACATCTTGCCATTGGAGAATCAGCTTCATGTTTTTGCCATCTTCTTTCATTCTAACACCAGGAGGAACGTGCTAAGAAAGTTGCTCATCACGTGACCATGTTACACAGCATGATCAGGGATCTCTTCTTTAGCCCGTCATTGCTCTGCTTAGAATGAAAACTGTTTCAGTTCTAATATTTATAGAAGGAAACTGTTAATAGGTATCCCATCATGACGTTGCATCATAAAGCCTCAGTCTGGTTTCTGCTGCAGTAAATCCTATAAAAAGTCCCTAGACTAACAGCTGGGTAATACTCCAATTCTGGGACCTCTCTGCTAGAAGCAGAGTCTCCCACAGAAATCTGCCTACTTTCTAAACAAAAGGGAGTGAATGTAAAGAAGAAAGGACGAACAGGAAATAGCACAGATCATACTTCCTGCTTATAGGTGCCAGGAAGATGGACAGTAAAGGTAAAGTTAAAGTAGGAAAGAAAGAGTGTTGATCTGTGCACATATCTCCTGCATGCTCTTTTCCCATCAGCGAACTAATAGGAAATAGGGGGAAACACAGCCGGGGGTCCTTCTCACGTCAGGTGTTCATGCACAGAGAGCTAAGGTCTCAGGCAAATCAACAGCCATCAGTGCCACCCCATACTAGTGGTTTCTGGGTCCTTTGTCTCATGAACTTTAAGAATAAGTTTAATGGACAAGAGAAGGGTAGTTTTAGAAAGTAATTTTACTATAGAATTATAGGTTAGAGCTGAAGAGAAAGGAAGAAGGCAGAGCCCCAGTAATGAAGAGCAAATCTCAGAGTGGGATACCATTAAGCTGCTAGCCTAGGAGTCTTAAATAGGACTTATGGCAGAAAGTGGGGTAAGGCATGGCAGATGATATGTTCAGTCCAGTCGCCCCCACACAGGATGTCCAGGTGTTTCAGTTTGGGTCACATTCTCACATATAATTTCCAGGCCTGGCTCCCATTTATGTTGTGTAAAAAGAGAAGAAAGCTAACAAGAAGCCAAATCAAGAAGCAGAGCCCTGTCGGTCATGTTTGACCTCCCACCAGGATAAAACCAAAGACATTTCCAGCTGAGAACTGAGCTCTCTATCCCGAAACTGCCAAGCCAGTTTCTTTTGCCTGTTCCCATAAATAGTATGACCTAATTTTTTTTTTTTTTTTTTTTTTTTTTTTTTTTTTTTTTTGTTTTTTTTGTTTTTCGAGACAGGGTCTCCCTGTAGCTCCAACTGGCCTGGAACTCACTCTGTGGACCAGGCCGGCCTTGAACTCACAAACATCTGCCTGCCTCTGCCTCCCAAGTGCTACAATTAAATTAAGGCCTGCACCACCACACCTGCATAATATGATCTAATTTTTAAGAATGCAGCTGCTACTGTAAGTTCAAGATTGCCTTCTGCTTCACACAGTAATAGTCTAAAGTTCTCACTTAGCTTTCCTGAGTTATCAGTTTTATTAGAACCCCTCTCCTCTTATTCTTTTTTTTTCTTTTTACAGCCGTTTCTCCCTAGTTCCAACCTGCCTGGAACTCACTATGTGGACCGGGCTGGCTTTGATCTCTCAGAGATCCACCTACCTCCTCCTGAGGGCTGAGATTGAAGGGTACACCACCACTCCTGGTATTCTTCCTCTTATTCTAAGAAAATATTTCCATAAAAGAAAGCCCCCAGCCTCCTCATCCCTTGTGTTTGTAGATTTTGAAGGACAGACCAGCCAGGAGGATGCCTTTTGACACCTGTGTAGACTATCTCCGTACTCACATGTTCTTGGTGTGGGACTCTCCAGCATCAACCACCTGATCCCCATCTTTCAAGTCTACATTCTGTTTCCAGAGCTGCTTCTCCTCCTACCTCTGCTAGGTCTCAAAAGACCATCTCCACCTCCCTATGAGGTTGCCTGAAAGAGTACCTTCCATGTCTCCTCAGTTTTCTATGTCGCTGCTTTCAAAGAAGATTTAAGCTCAGGTAGGTACTGCAGAGATTCATTAGGAAGCTATCCCTTATAGTTCAAACATGGTACCAGTAACCTTCCAAAAGGGTCAGGATACCCCCTCCTTCCAATATGCCACTGTGACAAAAGTGTTATTTTTAGATGAAGATAATGGAACAGCAACTGTGAACCAAAGTTCCTAGAAGAACTGAACCTTACACTGAATGTGTTGTAAGTCTGATTAGCTAATCAGAACTTTAATAATTGTTGAAAGTCCAGAGTCAAATTATCTTGAGTCAGTCTTTAGCCCCTCCCCTTTAATAGCCACTTATTGCCCTCCTCTGTGACCTAACATCTTTTTGACAATTAAGTAAGTCATTTACAATGTATAAACAGACCTTCCTTTCTGCTAAGCAAAAGGCTAAGGAATGTCATCAGTTAGCACCTGAGGCCTAGAGCTGCTGTCACTCTCGCACCTGGTGGCATCTTCACCGCCTGTTTACCATTGCCTTGATTTATGGCTCTTCTTTGTTGAGCTACTATAACCATGCATGAGACTGTTACCACATGGAATTTGGGGTGACTTAAATCTGTCTTCCAAGGCCATGGTCACTCATATTTGGCTCCAGAATAAACTATCTCTTCTCCTCTTTGAGATGAGAGCTGTATTTTTTGCCTCAACACAACAATGTCAGACACTTTCCCCATTTTACCCTAATCAACCTAAAAGCTCGGCATAAAGTCTTCCTTGCGAAAAGTGAAAGATCACTCTTCATGGAAAACAGGAAGCTAACACCTGAACAAATTTGCACATATGGCTATTTTTGAAACAACCATGATCTTGTTAACTCTCTCATCTGCGTCCCAGTCACTTTTCTAGTACATCATTCCTTGAAGCCCAAAGTTTCTTTTGCCAAGGGGATATATTCTCCATGATCGAAATGCTTCTATGAATTGTACTTATTTATGTGTGAACTCCTATGAACATAAAATGTTGTTAAAAAAAAATGTGTACTTTTGGAAGGTTGGAGAGATGGCTCAGAGGTTAAGAGCATTGACTGCTCTTGCAGAGGTCCTGGATTCAATTCTCAGCACCCACATGGCAGCTAACAACCATCTATAACTCTAGTTCTAGGGGATCCGGATGCCCTTTTCTAACCCCTAAGGGCACTGCATGACACAGGTGCACTTACATATATGAAGGCAATACATTCATACACATAAAATAAAAATAATAAATGGGGGCTGGAGAGATGGCCTAGTGATTAAGAGCTCTGACTGCTCTTGCAGAGGACCTGGGTTCGATCCCCAGCACCCACATGGCAACTGAGAACCATCTTTAACTCCAGCTCCAGAGGAATCCGATGCCCTCTTCTGACCTCCGCAGCATTGCATGACACAGGTGCACAAACCTACATGCAGTCAGTACATTCATACACATAAAAAAATAATAAAAAAATAAAAACATCCAATACTGGAAAGCACCTGTATTAAAGAAAACAAAATGCCTAGAAAAAAAAATAATAAATAAAATTCATTTTTAAAGGGAAAATAACCTTTAAATTTACCCATATCCCAATGCCTTGGAGACTAAAAGTGTCTAATGTCGGCCCTTAATCTGGAACTCTTGATCCAAAGGGCCCTAACTATGATTCCCACAGTCTTCTTGACTGGCCCTATCCTGGGGTAGGAAAGTAGAAAAGAACTATTTCCCCAAGAAGACATAAGAAAATCCAGTGGCCATCAAGGACATTTTATTTTATGTGGCGATAGCACAATATTAAAAGATGGATCTAGAGACACAGAAATCTTGTATCTGTCTCTTCCACAGTGTCTTTTAAAGTACCAGTTGAATCAAATTCCTTTAGTCCACAAAAATCCAATTTAAAGACAATAAAACTTCAGCCTGTTTAACGCAGGCTGCATTCCACCATTTACAGAGCTATGTATTAGAGAACGAGACCACAGTTCAAAAATGGAGCATTTTGCCATAATGGTGACAACAAGCAAAAGTGCACATCCCTCAACCCTTCATGGACTTATGTTTTAGAGGCAGTGAAGGATGCCACAAAACCTGTAGACTTAAAACCTTTTCATGGCCTTAAGTTTTCTCTTGTCTCTGAAACTGAGCCACTAAGCATCATTACTCTGGATTTTACCAGGTCTTTCAGGCAAGGTTATGGATCTAAGGTATAGAGTTGTGGTGATTTGAGGAAAGGCTACTCACCTAACAGAAACAACTACTTCGTAAATCCCAGTGCAGGGGCAGCCCAGGAGGCTGTTCTGAGTAAGTGAAAATGAACTAAAATGGTCAAGGTCCACCTTTTCTTGAGTCCTGTGCTAAAATACAATCTTCCCACCAGCAAATTATACAATCATTCAGGCTGGGAAAGCCAGTTAAGTGGCAATCTTAGAGAACAGAGCATTTCTTAATAAATGACCTTCCTTCTTTGTGACTCATAGCTTTTTCCCGTGTCAGTCTATTCTTCTTACCTGTGGAGAATGGAAGATGCTCAGACCAGATAATGGAATGTGTCTTAGAGATCATCACAGAGGGTTTTTCACACTATTGACTCATGCAGCAAATAGTAACTGCACTTTAATTGCTCTCCATTGCTTGAATTCACAATTACTTTTGATTACCATATGTTTGCAGCAAAAGGAGAATCTAAATAATCCCACAAAGAAACATATCTAATTATTCACACACGTGTTTGAAAAATTAAATATATTCTCAGAATTATTCACCAAAGATATTACAGCAAAGTTGCTGTTCCCAGAATGGTAATCAGCAGCTACAGTATAGAGACAGTAAAGGAAACATCCACATTATAGCATTTGTTGAATGGCTTGGCAATTTTCTCAGAGGAAACATTATGAACATTGCTATTTAGCCATAGTTTAAGTTATCATTAACAGATAAAAGAAGAAAATTTAAAATAACAAAGGAATAGGAATTTTTTTCAGGGTAGCAAGAAAAACTGCCCCTTTTTGAGTTCAAAGCCAGCCTGGTCTACACAGTGAGTTCCAGGACAGCTGGGGCTACAGGGAGACCCTGTCTCGAAAAGACCAAAAAAAAAAGAGCCAATCTTGAGGAATTCCTTTAGCTATTAGTTTACACAAAACACATTTGTTGAACTATCATACGTTGTTGCAAAGTTAAAATGGCTATAACTTATCTGGAAAATTGTGGCCTAGCGGTTAAGAGCACCGACCGCTCTTGCAGAGGACCCGGGTTCGATCCCCAGCACTCACATGGCAGCCGAGAGCTGTCCGAAACTCCAATTCCAGGAGAACTCCAGTTCCAGGTGAATCCGACGCCCTCTTCTGACCTCTGAGGCATTGCACGACACGGGTGCACAAACCTGCATGAAGACAGTGCATTCATACACATATAGAAATAAAAAAAAATTTTTTTTAATACATGAAATGGGGGCTAGAGAGATGGCTCAGCCGTTAAGAGCGCTGAGTGCTCTTGCAGAGCACCAGGGTTGGATCCCCAGCACCCACGTGGCAGCTAAGAACCATCTTTAACTCTAGTTCCAGGGGAATCCAACACCCTCTTCTGACCTCCACAGCATTGCATGACACGGGTGCACCAACCTACATGCAGACAGTACACTCATACACATAAAAAAATAATTTAAAAAATAAAATAAAATAAAAATACATGAAATGTATATTCTTCATTTCTTTTCCTGCTATGAGAAAAGACTCTGACAAAACCATCTTTTTTTTTTTTTGGTCTTTTTTGAGACAGGGTCTCCCTGTAGCCCCAGCTGTCCTGGAACTCACTCTGTAGACCAGGCTGGCCTTGAACTCACAAAGATCCGCCTGCCTCTGCCTCCCAAGTGCTAGGATTAAAGGCATGCGCCACCACGCCCGGCTGACAAAAGCATCTTAAGGAAGAAGGGTTTGTTTTAGCTCGTAGTTCAAGTACAATCCATCAAGGAAGAAGGAGCTCAAAGCAGCCAGTCACATCACATTTACAATCAGAACAGAGAGGGATGAATACATGTTTTTGGCTCATCTCCACTTCTCCACTTACACAGACCATGACTCAGCCAAGGAATGGTGCAACCCAGAGCAAGCGGGTCTTCCTGTCTCAATTAACACAATCATGATAACCCCTAACCGACATGCTCAGACATCCATCACCACCCAGATGATTCTAAATTGTCAGGTTGACAATTAACAGTTACCATCACATCTATAATCTATAAATCTTTTCAAAACATTTCTTTTTACTTTGTGTGTATGAGTGTTTTCCCTGCAGGAACTTGTGTACCACAAGCCAGAAGAGGGCATCAGATCCCATGGAACTGGAGTTAAGGTTGGTTGTCAGCCACCATTTGGATGCTGGAAACCAAACTCCGAGGCCTCTGAGCAATAAGTGCTCTTAATCATTGAAACATGTCTCCAGCCCCCAATCCACCCAACTTTGTCTTAGCAATGAAAAATGTATGTGTACCAAAATGCATTTTTTTTAAATTGGAAAAGCATTTGGCTAAGATGGCCTCTATGACTTGGGTGTCCTACTTAAGCAAACTGAAGTCAGATTTAAGGTAAACAGCAAAATGAAACTTATGCTTACCCAATCAGAAACCACTGAGGAAGCTTCTTACTAGGGATTGTCCACTTATATTTATGTTACTTTAGAGAGCACACCATAAAACATTCCCCCAAGTCTCTTCTGTGGGGATCTGGTGACTGCCTGATTCATAAATTGATGCCTGCGCAAATAAACTCTTTAAAATTTTAATGTGCCTAACTTTATCTCTTAGCAACATGCGTAAGGATGTGTGTGACAGGACTACTTGTCACAGTCTCAAACTGGAAACCTAAATGTCCAACAACACTGGATGAGATAAATTGGGATATTTTGGCATACCCCAAAATACTTGGACAAATCTTACAAACCTAAGTTTTATGAAAGGAAAAAACCCAGAAAATAATGCAACTTTTATTATTCCACTTATATAAAACTCCAAAGCCAGGCAAAATGAATATATGATGTTAGAAGTCAAGCCAGGTATTAGCTAAGGGACAGTGGGCATAATTGGAAGAGAATATGAACAACTTCTGGGAGTCTGTAATTGTCTCACTCTTTGCTATCAGTGATTTTTCTATCAGAAAATTAACTGAGCTATACAAGTACAACTCATGTACTCCCATAATAATCTCAAACAATTTGATGTATCCTGAGTTCTGAGAAACAGAAGAGCATATTAGACTGCAACAGATTTTGCTCTCTGGGAACCCATAGCCTGGGTAGATAGGCATTAAGAACAGGATTTTCAACAATGCTGAATGACTAGAGGTCATGTAGGAATTCCACAGCAGGGGCCCTGAAGTGAACAATAGAAGAAGGAACAGGACAAAGACAGATTCTTGCCAGAGGGGAAATGCGTGTGATGCTGAAATGGTAGCTAAGAATTAGACAGTCTGATAAGGACAGTAGAATAGCCCACACGCTCCCACTGAAAACAACATACAGAAAACCCGCTTAAGACTCAAAAGGGGGACCAAAAGGTCTGGTGTGTCGTAATAATGAAATCTTAAAGTTTCTGCCTCAGAATTGAGGTTACCCATGTATGATGGTTAGCATGGACTGTCAACATGACAGGGTCTCTCTCGAATCACATTTGGAGACAAGCTCTCTGCATGGCTAGGAGGGATTATCTGGATGAGGTTAACTGAGGTTGGAAGACTCGATTTAGGGGTAGGAGATCCAGGATCGAAAGGAGAAAGGGAGCATCCATCCTTCTCTCCTTCCTGACAGCAGGAAAGTCAATTGATTTTGAAAGATACATTAAAGAGTCTAGTCAATTTGGAAGACTGGAATATGAGTGCATATAGGATATTGCAGTATATTGAACATTCTCCTTTCCTTGCCAAAAGGCTGCCTTTCTCCTTATTACTTGCCACCTCACTATGTTTACACAGAAGAGTGTATTCAAGCTTTGTAGGATTTTCAGACGCTGTTCTGGTTAAGCCCATCTAAAGGAAAAGTGGTCATTGTGGGCATCTCAGGAGCTTGCTGGCAATTGCTGTCACTTCACAATTTGGTTCATAATTGAATTATACAGCCTCATACCTTAGTTTCACCATGTAAGTTAAGTTCCAAAAGATTGTTTGATGATTGTTTAGAGCCAGCAATTGCCCTCCCCCAACATGCACACAACATATGTTAATTAAGGGAGTTTGACCTTGTATTAGTCAGTTTTCTGTTGCTGTGATAAAGCACCATGACCAAGGAACTTATAGAAGGAAGAGTTTATTTGAGCTTACGATTGGCGATTGGCGGTTCCAGGGAATTAGAGTCCATTGTGGCGGGAGGCGTGGCGGCTGGATCTGGAGCAGCAAACCGAGGGTCACACCTTGCAAAGAGCACAGGAAAAAGAGAGAGAGCAACTGTAGACCACGAGGCTTGTTTAAACTCTCTAAGCCCTGCCCCCAGTGAAACAATTCCTCCAGCACGGCCACACACCCCAAGACCTCCAAAAACAGCTCCACCAACTGGAGACAAACGTCTGAATACCTAGAGCCTATGGGGGACACACATTCAAACCACCACAGACCTAAAGCCTGGAAATTAACGTTTTGATATTTCTGTCCTAAGAAAATGGAAATATTAAAAAAAAAAAAAACAAAGTAGTATCTTTAAATACTCAGCACTCCAGAACTGCAGCACTCCAGCACAGAAGGTTTCTTCTGGGAACCAAGAGGTTCCATTCCATCCCATCTTTCAGTCACTAATGTCAATGAAAAGTACAATACTTAAAAAAAAATAAATCCTTTAATCCTTCACATGCAACTTCTCTCCTCCCATAATGCCTTGGGCATCCATGTAAATTGAGTCCAGGGATTGACCATTTGGGTGTCCCTTAGTTCTTCAAAGTAATAGCACAGATTTAACTTCAATAATAAGAAAGAGCAAAGCATACGCCAAGAAAAGCTGTGGATTTGTGAAATCCCATCTCTGGAGGAAAAGTCATAACTGGAGTCTCAGGATAAGGAGGAAGATGGAGTGAGAGGTGCTAAACTAATCTGGGTCAGTCACAGCCTAGCCAATATTACTTAGGATGGACTTGACAATTGCAATGAAAGAGCCCCAAAAAAGCCCCAAAGTGAGAGTTCTGATTCCAGAAGGGCAGCATTCTCAGCCTGCCATATTGGAGAAGCTGGGCAGACAGTGTCCACTGAGGTCAGCAAGTCTGCTGGAAATTCTATATCACTGTTGCTCTTACAGGAGTCCCATGATTTGTCTGATCCATGAGCTTTGCCTGGGCCAGTAAGGCTCAGAAGCCAGAAGTCTCACCAGTTTCCTAAATATTTACATGAAAAATGTGTTAGAGTTGAGTTCTAGCAGTAGTATAGACTAACTGGCAAATCCTCCATTTAACAAACAACTAAAAATGCTTTATTACCATAAATGAATATCCTTTTAAATTTGCATCTCAGAGTACTAGAAAGCAAATGATATTCCCAGTAGTCAAAACCAAACAAGAAACAGAAACCCAGGGTTTGTGCACAGATTCTGGCTGGGGGAGCTGTGGATGTGGAATAAGAATGGTTTTGTCCGATTTATTATTATACCAAAATCATAATCATCTGAACAAATAGACTAACTATTAAATTAAGCTTTTAAGAGCGAGTCAGAACTCAGAGGACAATACTTCCCCTAGCTCTTAGAATTTCAGTCTCCCAGAACTGTGACGATGCATCTTGTCCCCTCAACCTGAGCAGATGGAGCTGTCTGTGTCCTCACTCTGTTCTGATGAAACTGACTCGAACAGTGTTTCTCCCACTGTACCCTCTGTCAGGCTCCACCCTTATCGCATTAGACCATCTGGCTTTTTCATCCCTAGTATCACATTCAGGCAAGCTTACCTGTCCTTTCCTAACTTCATTGTGTCCAATGGATATGGGTAGTGCGTTGCTTGCAGTGCTTTGTTATGCTAATTCCAAAGGTAACCTAGGAGGAGATACCCTTCATCAGACCCCAAAGTAAATACAAGGTTTTGTTGAAGTTAATTAAAAGTCATTAGTCCATATTGTTGGAGTAGCAAAAAGTCCCATAAGATTTTGATTCCCTGGTTAAGACCATAAAATCTCTTGTCTATCTGTTGGAAGATCCACCTTTCTAGTTTAACAGGTCAATCAATCCCCTGGTCATAGGACCATCCCTAGGAAGGCATGCTAAATAGATACGTGAAATACCTAATGTGCTAGTGAGATGGTGAACTTTCTGTGCCTGGAATCTGGCCTCCTAGTGCAGTGCTTTTGGACCTCACCACAGACCTGTAGCTTTCTGAATTTTTCAGAAAATCATAATCTCTCCCTCTTCTATCCATTTTCTAAACATGCCTTTTTTAGCACTTTGGGCAGCCCTGGACTCTCGTATGTCTTTCAAACTCCCTTCTCCCTGCCATGTGGCTGCCTTGGCCAGGTGTCTGACCTCCGTGCAAGCTTTAAACTTACATGGCTTCGGGGCTGGAGAGATGGCCTAGCGGTTAAGAGCGCCGACCGCTCTTACAGAGGACCCGGGTTCGATCCCCAGCACCCATATGGCGGCTGAGAAC